>QNGE01002393.1:0-95550 GCA_008508345.1 Paragonimus westermani
TGAGAAAGGAAAACCGACTGAACCTGGGAATCTTGGGTCGTTACCTCGAACCCGTGTATCAATCGCTGAATCGCCGTGTCGCTCCATCTCTATCTGGTTGTAGCATAGCGGTCTTGTTGACAGCGCTGAATATTGTCTGCTAACATGAGCACGGGAAGTCGACCAAAAATGGGTTAGTCGTTCACAAATAGGGCAAAGCACGTATCTTTGTGGACATCAGTAGTGACCTCGAAGACGGTGGGCAGCATGCCATTAACCTCCACTGAGTACGTCCTGTTCGAATGATGGTTTTGGATTCACATGCATGGCTGGCTTTGGAGGTTTGTAGCCGATAGCTCCCAAAGCAGAACACGATCACTCACTTTTATAACAAACCTTAGTAAGATCAAGGAATGCAACATTCATTAGGTGCTGCTCTTTCGTAACAATCGTCCAAGCCTCTGCCATCATCGGTTAGTTAGTGGTGCACAGATGTCCCCGTCGGAGTACTTGCCGATGACTCGTTAGGAGTTTAGTGGACTGTAGTCCTATCCTTATGCTGTAGACTGCTATGCTTTTCACTAATTTGCAGACACCTGGGTAGTAGTTACCTGCATCGATTTTGCCGCCGCCTTTGTAAATAAACGAGATAACCGTGTTTGCAAGGATAAGACAGGTTACTGTGATATATGAGCATCGGAAAAGTGTCAAAAATGGATCAGCTAGCGCGCAGCACACTCCTCAAACAGAATGGGTAGCAGGCTAACTAGGCTAGGCGATTTTTCAGGCTTCACTCTGAGAAACTTAGCTCTGAATTTGGATTCCGAGAAATTAAGGAAAGTCTAGACTTCCGTTGCCTAACATAGGCTTGCTGGTTGTTTTACGTTTCCTGGGTTACCAAACGCGATAACATGTAGAAAGAGAAGTATCTCGGCAGTCTCCGGATTGACAGTGACAAAATAGACAGTAACGCATCAATGTGATACGACTGATCGACACTTCTTGGATCGCGCAGAGTGTTCATAGAACCACCTGGGAGAGTTAGAAATTATACCACTGAGGAACGAACACGAGAAAATAACTTGACACTGTATGGAATTGACCAATAATGGTCCGAAAAAGTGCGTAGGCTTTCTGGGAAGGCGTTATTTTTCTCGCGTACGAGAATAAAACATCTGGGGAGAAGTCAGCCTGAACGGTCTAACACCTGTAGCATGGAAGCCAGCTGTTTCTACTATGAATCCCCGTGATATATGTGGACCAAATGTCGGGCAAAACTGAGGCCCCGGGGGTAGTATTATTCCACAATGTGGGTTCCAACAACGGGTTTATAAAGGGAAACAACAAAAACGACCATAAGTCAAAAGCCCAGTCAGCCATGAACACGACTCACACAGGCAAAAATTGGAACGGCACCAGCAGAAAAGCAGCATAAAGATCCGGGTCTTTTCTCACACAAATAAGTGGAATAATGTTATGAAGCGAGGTTTACGGAAAGTTTTAGTAAAATGGTATGAGTAAAGTTTCCAAGTGATATGTGTTAAAAACCTCGCATTTCATGGAACCTAGTTAGTGATTAAATGGTTTATTACATGTAAATCATTGTCGTACGCTGAATCAGCATGGCGGCCAACAACGAGAACGTGTTCTGGAGACTACTCAACGGATTAATCAGATTTTTAGGAAATGCGTCTAGGAACTGAACAAGTTTTAATGGGGAGCCTGCGGTAGTTTCTTCATCAATAGTTCACACGCTTAAGAAAGTGCAAAGTTACGCGGGAAAAGAGATTTGCAGCCTGGCTTTCCGTAGTGTAGTGTGCAAGCGCGTACACTTTGCATGTCGAACGGCAGCTGTCAAACGGTAATATATTCGCACAGCTTGTATGATATTATACCACATGTTCGCTGATTACAATTGTAGGACACCGTGAGTAATTCTCCATCGTAGTGGTGCATATCGCATTGAGGTGGCCAACCTGGGGCACTTGCACGAACTCCAATTTGGGCGGCCAAGGATATACTCTAGAAATAGACGTCTGACGGTCACAGACAAACAGCACATCATGGAGATGATTAAGAAATTAAAAGGTGCGCTTGGAATGAGGATTTACGTTTTGAATTAAGGTGTATTTTGACGATTAACGCAACCTACCTAGGAAGCAAGATACGGCGGATTGTCCTAACGAACTCATTACGTTGCGCGTTCTATTAAAATAAGAAAAAAGGTACTGTTCTCCGTTAATTCATTAGCTTTTGCGGTGTGCATTCTTCGTTCCCATGGGTTCCCTTCAACTTTGTTTGAAATTTGCCGACGTCATTCTGACTGACGTCACTCAGTAGTAAGACTACGGTTACTTCAAACTGTGGCACGCCATGCTGGCAGGTTTAACTGGTGTGGGTGTGAAGTTTTTTACTGATGCCCAGTGAAACAATGGCCAGTTACCAAATAGTTCTAAAACGTTTGTTGAAAATGCTGTCGTAAACGTCAGCACTCCAAACTCTCGTCCTTGATCGTTCACTTGCACGGTGGCGAGAAACCCGCGAGGTTTACCCTAGGTGCGCCGGAGTATTTGGCCGCTTTCATTTGATAAATTATAGATCCTGGTACTGTTGGTAACTGGTAAGCTTAAACCAGTATCAAAGAAACCTTAACATGATATTAACAGGGATCATCTGACAATTGTACAGGTCACTGCAGCTTGTCAAATCTGTATGTGTGGTGGCTATCAAGTATCTGTGCAAAACGGGGTTGGACTGTAAATCCGGTTCGGCATCTCTTCGGTAACCACACAACCAACCGAGTGAAGAACGAGAATAGGCTCATGGAAAGTGCTATATGTGGACTTTCGACGGTGTATGCATCAACCGAACATATTGTTGAATTTTCGAATGGTAGGTTTTCTGGTCGCATGTGCGTTGTTGGAATACGACGTGCGGAATTGCTGGAACCGATAGTTGGATGTGAACATCTCACCGCATTTCTGGAGCCTTTATCAGAATATGCAAGACGTGTTATCATGTAGCACTATGGCATTACTAGGATTGAGGATGTCACTTACGAAGGAGAGATTTGGAATGTTGGAGGTGCCAAATAACGAATGCTCCAAGTCGCCATTAATGAAAACGGTAGATGTGATGGTTGCTTCTTTTCGTATTGGAAGGAGCAACTCAGCCATGTCGTTGGGGGTCAGAAAAGGCTTGACAAATAAATCAGGTATCCTTTTGTAACATTTTATTCCACCGCTTACGGTCGTCGGAACTCTCGTATTCTCTCCGCCAGCAAGGCGGTGTGCGAGTCCGGTAAAATGAGGCATTGGCCCGCCATTTCCGAAACTTACGCCTTAGTTGTTTCCACACGGCGCAGGTAACCTGAACTTGGAAGCTGAACGATTAACAATTTGGCACAAATAGAAGTTATAAGGGATCCTTCAGAAATGGTACTTATCAGCCTAGTCACTGCAGGTGGCTTGAAGCAACTCAAAGCGAACACGCTGACAACAATAGTCGAGCATACTGGCTAGTTATTTCCGACGACTGATCGATTGTCATATTTAACGATGGAAATTATGATGGTTCTCTTCTGTCCCTTCAGAACCGCAGGTGTTTTCACTGTCACACTAAACTGTTCAGTAAATGGCGATGCAAGCAGTCTAGTCGGACGTTTTAGGATGGCCTGGTGGGTGTGGTCCAGCCTTGCGGACTTCGTACTGTTTAGCGGAGATATCGCTTGTTGAAGTTCTCGGGGCGCAACGTCCAGATCGATCATGGCCGCCCCCATGGTACTACAGCAAGGCTTCGACATTCCAATATCTGTGCGACAAACACCGTGAAACCGTGTCATGAACGCGTTCACTATTCCCTTGTCCGTCGATACAACCTCTCCGTTACGGGTAAGCGTGATACAAACTTATTCTCGTAGAGGAGATCTGGGCTGAGTATAACCGTAAATCTTCTTGGGGTTCTGTCTTTTATCACGTGCTGCGTTTCGACACCTTACGTGCATCACGAAACCTTTAGGCGACTTTTGCTCAGTATATGTGTCCCAAGCCAGATGGTGACGTAGGAGAGCTCCCCCGAACCTGTGGCGAACCTATGGCTTTGGACCTTTTCCCTCGGCATGCTTCCGAGGAAAATTCCTGTCTGTAAGAGCCTGCAAGTTGTCAGCGTAGTCTAGCTACAAACCATCAACGACCTCTATGAAAGTTGACGCGTTCCAGGTAGTTCTGTCGGCTTCCACCATCAGACTTTAACGGTCAGTTCGATAAAAAATGTTGCACTTTACTTGCCTGTTTTACTGGAAAAGAAAATTTAAGTGAAAAATAAGTCTTCATGGGATCACTGTTTCCTAAGCAGTGCTGCAGTAAACACGTTTGTGATGTCGCTGTCGTGATGAGTTCTGATTAAATCTAGCGTTGAGGTTATGTGACCAAGTGGGATCTCGTGGCCGGAATGACGTGTTGTGTTAGTGTTAACTGGGTGAATAGGTTGAGTAGTTTTTCATCAAAACCCTAGCACTAGCAAATTTTGGTCGCCAATTGATTTCAAGAGTTTTGAAACCTCCCAAAACGAGCAAACGATAGCCTGGTTAGCAAACCAACCTGAATGACTACGGCAATGCCTCGTCCTTTGTTCGTTTAACTCGATTGAATTCCGATCAGTACAAACGACAAATGACAGTCAGGAGTCAGGACGCCCAGATTCTGACACCAGTAATTCCAGGACCTTTGTAGTGGAACTCCTAACCGTTATAGCCTGAGTACACACTAACCAATAACGACATCTCAATGACGCTCAATGAAAAGTTCAACTCAGTGGTCTGGATCTTTATTGCTGGGATAGATGTACAAGGTGAACGCAGTGGGCGCTCGTCTAGACTATGTCCTGTCTTACTCAGTTGTGTTGTTCCGTGTTTCAACCCAAGTCTAACCGCATCTCGTGATTTTGCCGCAATTGAGGAAAGGAACACCAACGGGAGTACAAGTCAATAGAAGCTTTATCTTTCGTTAAAGGTCATACGGACATATGAATGCTCCAGTCTACGAGTCGGAGTCATGCATTCACGCTTACCAGTGCTGAAAGTCAATTACTAGCGCGTACTTCCTATGCAAACCGGCACGAAAATATGCAGGGCACACTGTATTCGTGTAGACCTGCACGCATGGAGTCGCTGGTTTATTGTTAAGCTTCGAGTAGCTCGTACCCAGCGCAATTGCTAAACAACCATGGAGCAAGTTCTTAGCATTTGTTTTCGTGAGAAGCAGATAAACATGCACCCGTTGAATGCATTACTGACAGACCAGAGATAATAGAATAGTCAAATTGTACACAGTTCGGTTACATTCATTTCAGTTGAGGATTTGAGGCTTGTAGTCCGTTGACGTACACATGTTTGCACCAGTGAGCTCCAGAGGTCAGCCATGCTGCGACAAATGGAGAGCAAAAACGTCCATTCAATAATGTCTGAATATCTTCAGTGCTATTTGGAACCCACACCCCGTTATCGATTGGGCAGTGGTTTCAGCCAGCGATTTCATCAATCTACAGGCGGGGTCGGAACCGGATTCCCAAATCACGCGGATTCAGCTGTTATTGTTTCTTTCTTACCGGGCCATTCATAACAAGCATGTTTATTTTCATGGGAGATCTGACGGAGGCCGGAGAAAAAGATGTCATCTTCCTCGACTTTTCAGATGCTTTTGACCGTATTTCACATGGCACCCTGGAACATAAACTAAAAAACTGTGGTGTTCAGAGAAAGGTTCTTCGCTGGTTCGCTTCCGTTCTTCTGATTAACGGAGCCTTCAGAGCTGAACCCGGAACAGATCTTTTGTCTCTCTCTCACTTCTGCAGTGGTTCCTCAACGGTAAACTCTAGGTCCTCCGTTATTTTTGGTTTACCTCAACGACATCTGGACAATTTTTCCAGCAATGCTGTCCTATACGCCGGCGACCCAGAAATCTGGGCTGCCTGTTATCCCAGTGTGGACGATGGCAGTCTACACCAGATAACAATAATTGTGTTTACAGGTCACTCGGTGGAGATTCCGGCTGTGCCTTTTGGATTCATATTGTATTTAGCACAGTAGATACAACGAGAATCGGTCTGAAGACAGAACTAGGCATCTAGTTTTCGTTCAAATTATTCTCTGCGTATCACCATGAGATGGCGACAATAAAAGGACCTGCTTAGGGTTGTTGAGCGTTCTTCCCGCCGCATGGATAAAAAGGCTTTTTAAACGCCTTTCGGTGTACCTATAAAATTGTCTCTCGAGTATGCTTATCAGTTCGTGTGCACCAGCCTGAAGAGATGATAGGCGCATCCAGCGCGTGACTTCCAAACCAGCTACGGGATTATAAGGTGTCGCGTACGAGTCTCCAAATAAAGTTGTTGACTTGTATGCAGCTGAATTTCGACGACACCTTAGTGATTCGATCCTCACGCACTTCTCCAGAGTTGGCCTCATTGAACAGTTCCTCACTGCGGCGAATGATGACGGCCATCAAGGACATGACAAGAAGATCTCCAAGCTTCGTCCTCGGATCTTTTCAGACAGCATTCCTTTCCTTACAGGGCTATTGAACATCGGAACAGTCTTCCTTCTGGTGTCGTCAATAGCGCTTCCAGAGGTCGCTTCATAGCATTGCTCGATTCCCACTTACCCAAAAATTCATTATGTAGGTAATCATGCTCTGATCTTGATATTTACCGTGATCCACAGGAGCGTTGCTACACCCTATTTTTGAACAACTGCATTCCTGGTCAACGGACGCGCACTTGATATTGAAGAAGAGACCGACTGGATCGGGGTAACAAAGGCCTCTGCTTAGAATCCGTGTACCAGTCGGTGATTCCGCGCCGACTGATGCTCAACAGGAAAGTAACGTGTCGTTGAGGGGTCCTCCGTTAACACTAGAAAGTCAACGTAACAAACTGAAATGCACACACGGCTTTTTCTCACCGCACATCTGCAAGGTTTTTAACGCCCATCATGTTCCTGCTGTTGCTGCTAACTCTAGCAATTTTCAAGGCTTGCCTTAACCAACATCTATTGCACCAGTTCGGACACCGTATCCTTCCTTCAATTCCAATCAATTGTCAAAACTCTTGAGACTGTACGAATCAAAATACGGAATTCTCGAACATATCTGCCTCCTGTTTCCGTTTTGAATTCAATGAACAATCAAACTCTTAGCCAATCAGATAAAGGCTGCTCCCGCCCAAGGTCGTCATAATTATCTTACCAGTGCTCCACGTGATTCGCAGGATGTCCACCGACTGTGAGGTCACATGTGTTGAAAAACTGTCGAAGAAAGAAATGAGAAAGTTAACCAGAGGTGTTGACAAGCTGACAGTTAAGGAGGCTGCCTCTCATGTTGCCCCTGTTCTGACTTTCATGGGAGACGAAGGAATCCTGACAGCTTCATCCATGTACGGTGTTCTTCCGTTACATCAATCGCAATACAAGGCTGGACCCAAGTTTGTCGAACTGAAGGACGTTTCAGATGTCAACAACACGGATAAGCATGTCTGGATTCGTGGTCGGTTGCACCGCAGCCGTATGAAGGGAAAATTGTGCTTTTTCATTCTACGTTTCCAAGACTACCGCCTTCAGTGTGTCCTCTCTGTTGGCAATGGAGTCTCAAAAGAAATGCTGTCCTTTGTAGCCGGGTTTGTGGTGTTTACGCATTGTTCACAGAACTACGCAGGAGTACTCCTGAGTTTTTGTCCGAACCATATATGTGTACGGTTCCTCACAATCTGTTTTGTTGCGAAAGGCTCACAGCTTTAGGGTTTCTTAGAAATGTAGCGTCCCACTTTCTTAGTTTGGATTACCCAAAATAATAACTATGCGAGAGGAAGTGGTCTGCGCGGCGGAAAAATGTTGATCATCGTTTGAGTGCATTCATGTCCATTTTGACGATAACTTGGCACAGCTCCCTCACAATGATGGAGTGACCGTTCAAATACCAGTTGGTAGTAGTCGTAGACGTTTTCTTCTTAGCGTCTGCTTTCGTGTGCATTTATGAAAGTGTGAGTTTTGCCATCGGGTTCTTGGGGATCCATTTCAGTGTCTTTTCGAAGTTTTTCTTCGGTCATCTGTGGAGTTCTGCCTCGTAACTTGTCAAAATGAAATCACTTATACGCTGTCTTGCAGTAGTTCCCATTGTGTGTCAATCAACTCCGGAAAACATCAATGCGCCTGCGCATTATGGAACCGGTACGGCTGTGCACGCGCCTCACGCACAACTAATTTATAATACGGAAGCATGTTTTTGAAGCCACTTGACTGCATCGTTCGCTGGGTGATTGGCGGTGTTCACTGGTTCGTGCTCTTTCCCCCGAAACCTAGACTCTGTGATCTGATTGGATCAGCTGAAAGCTCTGACAACTCTAGTACTCTCTCGGACATCGCCCTATTACAGTAACCAATGCGTGCAGTCAGAATAGAAAAGCCTCGAAAGTCGACCCGCCTAGACCAATCGAACCACTTTTGTAGCCTGAAATGCTATGGGTAAATCCTGCTGCGCCGAAGCAAAAGACTTTCACGCAAACAATCCTCTCTTCTGCCTAAAGAAAAAAGCAGTATGGGAAAAGGTATAGTGAGCAAATCGCAAGGGGCACAGCTGAGTCTCGCTTCCGAGCTAACGCAGCCTAATTTTGTATGTATTTGTGGGTACAAACATGTAGTGTAGCTCCCATTGAGACTGAGGCCTGCAATTTCATCTCGGCTCTCAAACGTAACAACACTGCTAGTCCAGATGACCTCAAATGAGCACTTTTTCAAAAAGGATGAGGATGCGTTAGTAGAGGCCATGACTCAATTATTTCCGCTTGTGTGGACGACGGAGACCATCCCTCCGTGTTGGGGTCACTCGATAATAGTTTCCATAACCCAAAAGTGAATTCGATGTTCCTGGGGGGATTAGTTTAACTTCTGAAATCCACCATACTTCGTCGACTCACTGCAGCTTGGTAGACGGACATTAGGACAGAACAGGTAGGGTTTCTTCCTGGACGAGGATGTGTTGATCAGATATTCACTCCTCGTAAAACTCTGGAGCAGCTGCATACGTACCATGAACCAAGAATTGCTGTATCTTTTAACCATTGGCTGCGTCTGATTCAGTGGATTGATCTACACTTTTGGAGTCGCTGAAATGCAGAGGTGTGCCGAACAGGTCTGTGAACACACTGTTGGCGCTTAATCCACATGCTTCATCTCAGGTTATGGTTTATGGTGACCTGTCTGACATTTTCAACACTAAGGGCGGCGTATTTCGGGGTTGTCCATTTTCACCATTTCTGTTCAATTTTGTCATAGGCGGATTGATGGAGGACTGTCTGCGGCACTCAAAATGCCGATGTATACCTCGAACTTATTGAAGAACTGACTAATCTTGATTACGCTGCTGACAAGATGTCGTTGTTTGACAACGTCCAAGCAGCACGGACAATACCGGACACTACTTCGTACTCAGTTAAACATATGGGAATGTGTTTTGCAGTCTCAAAGTGCGAAGTACTTCTACAAGACTGCTGTGATGACGTAGACATTATATTGGACATTGAAGTTATGTAGGTTGACTGGTTTGTGCACTTGGGAGGCTGCATGAATGTTGGTGGAAGTGTAGTGAATGAAGTGGAAGTGCGTATCTCTGAGGCGATGGCGGTATTCTCTAATCTGGGACACCTCTGGTGACAGACAGGTATTTCTCTGAGGCTTAAGGGTCGTGTATATAGAGTGACCCTGAGGGCTGTAATACTTTATGGCAGCGAGACTTGGTGGTTCAGGGTAGAGGACGTGGACCGTTTTCAGGTGGTTGGTCGTCGGTGTCTGTGTTTTGACTGCTCGCTTCAGGTGGCACCAAAGAGTAGACAGTGTTGAGTTAAGGAAGCGAGTATTTGTTCACTCTTTACATTTGCACAGACTAAGATGGTTGGGTCACGAACTAGGGATGTCAGCTAGTTTTCTGTCACATTGCGGACTGCTTGTCAATGTTACGGTCGACTGGCATACGATGCGAGTTGGGTAGATGGTGTTCTGGCGAGCAGGGATGAAGTGGTTCACCAATAGGCTGGCTACTGTAGGTTGGGTTCACCTTCTTGGCTGGGGACCTTCGGGACTGACAGAGTCGTTGACTGGAGACGTCAGGGGAAGTGGGGGCTAATCGGGCTCGGTGATGTGAATGTTGTGTTTGTTTTGCCTAGTTGTCTGTGTAGTAAGTGCACTTAGTGACGCGGGATGATGGAAGCCGTGAGGAAGTTGTCTTGGTTCTGGCGCCTTACTTTCACCTGCAGCCCGGTCATTTGTTTTCCAGGTGTAGACTTTTTAATGTTAGATGTTTGAATGTGGATGTGGTTCTTCGTTAGTAGCTAGGTTGCCTTCTCTTCTGCTTTGTTCTTTTTACACAGGATTTCCTTTCTTCTCCTCTGTGGTTGTGTGGCAGTCAAGGGTCAGTGTTAACCGCTGAGATTGTTGTCTGTGATGATGGTGATATGTGAATACCACGTTGGCGTACGTGACATGTGGCGTTCGTCATCATCTGCAGCTTCAGCACAGCTGAAGATATTATATACGGTTCTTGCGTGCATTATCCCTTGGGTGACAGCTCTAGTGCTCATTATGAATTGGTCTTCATAGCACCCCAGTGTGGCTAGTTAACACGTTTTTTGGACGTTTTCGAACTACAGTTGCTTCGTAATTTTTTCAATTCACAAGTATTCCTGGTATCCATTGCGCCATCTATCGTTCTATGGGACAGACATTGCGACGAGTGTGAGTTACGGGAGATATTTGCTTCATCTAGGTAGCCTGTTCTAAGCTGCCGTATATATCGGAATCGTTGGTCACTTGCACAATGTGATAGCCTGTATAATTTCATACTGTTGCCTATAGTTGAATGACGAATTATTCAGTCGAATTTTCTTTCTGATTTTCTTCAATTCCGTTTTTTCACTTCCAATATTAGCTAAACTCGCGGCACCTTTGGGCATAAATTATAGTTTACTTCTTACATACCTGTGGGAGGTGAGCACGAGTATGATGTGTTTGCCTCCCAACTTCATAGCAAAATTATCTGATTTCGTTTTGCAGCCGCCCACTGAGGACTTAAATAGGTTAGTGGCGTAACCTTCCCAGTCCGTTCGTTTCGGCGGACTTTGTTATCGTGCCACTTGAGACCGTCGTAAGTAAACGGTATTTGGCGCTGGATTGGTCTGTTAATGGTTGAATCTAAAGAAAGTTGGCACGCACACGGCCACCGCAGTTGACTTGCGGTGGACTACCTATGGTTCGTACACAACTTTTGCATCTAATTAGAACTCCTAGACATGAGACCAGCAAATGTATGGGTAGTACGGGATTCCATCCACCAGTCTCATCTAGTCCGGTCAAAGGTTTTATGGCACGTGAGTTGCCGAACACTACAAATCATATTTCACAGCCTGAATCGCGTCCACTGGTCATTCCCAGCAACCTTCCCCTGAAATAGTGTTCGTGTGCAGTTTGTTGACTGCTCATTTTCAAACTCATCCGTGCCCGATTGTTTCTGGTTTACCGACTAATTTAAGGACGTCACCATTCTCACTGAACTTCTAGGCCCGTCCTTGAGCCTCATGAATTGGTTCCATCGGGTCTTGACGATGGAAAACAAGCATTTATTTGACGTGCATGACGTTATTTTTAAGCATTTCAGTTATCTATTGACCAAAAGCTTCATTTTTGCAGCTGAGTTTATTAAGTAATTACGTAGAAGCTTGAAAATATGAGCATTTCCACAGTTACGTCAGTTTTATTTTGTACACACCCCATTACATTGCATCGTTTAACTCACCTATCTTCGTCATGGGTTCTCATGGCACCCAAGTAAATGGGTTTGATTGAACCGTTTGAATGTGTATATATATATTGTATATCTGGCACAATGCGTGATACAGGAGGAAGCATTGTCATGCAACATGGAACGGGTAGAGAAAGAAGACGAATTAATGGCTTCCAAATGAAACGAATTCCTCACAAGGCGCCAGGTTTTACGATTCCATGTCATATCTGATGGGCTCTTTGATCACAATTTGAGTCTACAATAGGGAAGATCCTCAATCGATTCAGGCGAACCTCCGTGCATTGGTGTACCAAACTTGTCTGATCGCCACTTAAGTTGTGGATAGACATCCGTAAGATATCCAAGCAAAGTCTGATAATCGATCAAAAAGCGTGTTTAACCAAAGAAGTTGATGAAATGGAAATCACTCTTACATCGGTGAATACCCACAAACTGTTCCGACTTTTCACTCACACTTGCCCAAGGTGTCTATCCGTCAGTGAGACCACGGGTGAGACAAGTATCATTTTGGAGTGGCTGTGCTGATCGAATGCGAGAACAGGAGACAACGTTCGGCTTCGTAGCACAATTGGGGTCAATATTAGTTGGCCAGTGGGTTGTAACATGTATGGAGGTGTTGGTAAACGTTTTTGTTTCTTCTTAATTTAGATGGCAATCGTCGTGCACATGGCCTCAGGAGCAGGCCATTCATATAACATTTCACCAATGGGGCGAATTAGCTGCTGACCGTGCACAGTATCATCACCCAGGAAGGGAGCCGGTCATCTGGTACGGGGAACTCGTAGCGTTTAAGAAGTGGGAATACCTCGCTGACTTCTGCTTACGAGGTTAGATCAGTAGTTACTCTCTAGGAGAACGAATGGTTAAATCTTGTACGCACACACTTGCGTTGGTGGCCATTTGGACTCAAGTTAAAGATAGTCTGTTCAGCACTTGAACTTAAACTTGACTTGAACAGGATAAGAGAATTCCCGACGGTTACAGATTGACACAGCTGATTTCTTCGCTGATGTCCGGTAAGTCCGGTGTCTTGTTTGGCATTCTTTGAGCTTTGCGAACGCTCCATTCGTAGGCTTTTACGATGGGTGTTGTTTTCTCTGTCAGTATTGAGCTACTGGTGAGCGTGCGCTAGTTCTTTGGTTAGCGTATCTCGATACTTACCCCACGACGTGTGATGTGTAAGTTTCACTCCATCGTTCTGCTTGAAAAAAGAGCTGTAAACATCCACTAAGTTGCAATGTAAACGCTAATTGGTCCCTACTTCAAATCTGTCCGGGCGCTTCGGTACGACCGGCACTGTAATGCTACTTTTCCAATTATACCTAATAGCAGTATGACTGTTCTATGTCCGGAGTTGATTAAAAACATGGTGACGCCGTGTTTTACGGAAACAATTATTATACCGAAAGTCAACGACTGCCAAGAGCAAGCGACTGCCTGCGCACATTTGTAACCGATCCTAGTGCTTAGTTAAACGAAGGGCTTGGCTTGCTTTCTTCCACTCCCGGACGATCAGTGAAGGTTTTGGTTTCCAGACTGTATCCTGTCTGATGCTTCCGCCCCACGAAGGCCATAGAACTGTGGGTAAATTTCATCTTTGCATCGACAGAAACGCGATATGAGGCTTCATCTCTTCCAATCTGTACGACTCCACTATTAGTTCGGCCAACAACTTAGGCCACACAATCGTCGGATCAGCGGACCGTGAACACGCTTCGAGACTGAGAAGGGGGCCATATGATAACGTTGAGGTTTTGAGTGTGAGTCACGAACTGACAAAGTATACTGATAAAAAGACTGTTATACGAGCAAGATCAGCCTGTTAACCAGCAGGAATAATTGCCGGAAAGATGGATTTACGTGCAGTGCTCCATATGGCATCTTACTAGAGACCGGTTTGCCAGCCATGGCTGTACCACACTGGCAGCATCGATTGCTTATCGCTTATTGTCTTTGGCTACTTATTTGCGCGGCAAGCCCACTTACCTCACATTTTGCCTTCAATCGAAGCCCCTTATTTGATCGTCAGTCTGGCCGCGTACCTAATGGCATTGCAATACCCGCCCGTACTTGACGGGCGACATACAGACGAAGTTATTGCAGCAAATGTTCAGTCACACTCAACTTGAAGTTCTACGACCTGTGAACTACACCACTTTTTGTTTACAAATGCATACTCTGGTTTTTTGTTTCGTCATGTGTATGCTAGTTATTTGCACTTCTACCTTTCGATCACGTTACTGAGGTGTGAACCCTTGCCGTATTCGAGGATTTCGCGAGGAATAGGTCGATTTCATGATCAGCTGAGCTGCTCACATAGTGTACCGTATTTTGTTTTGTTTCCCTCACTGTATGTACAGAATTTCCAAAGAATCAATCATCGATGTTTTTGGCTGTGTGAAAAAGAGCCCGGTTCTCATCGAAGGCTGTAATCCCGACACAGTTGAATTGCACTGTGAACGCGTGTATGTTGTCAGCGCTGCCCTGCCCACTTTACCGCTTCAGATTGAAGATGCCATGCGACCGGAAGATGATGAAACGGTATGTGCGCTTTTCGGAATCTGCAGAGTATATGGAAACTGTTAACCCATTCATTTTCTATGCTTCCCTACTCCCTACACTTCCTTTGCACACTTTATTTTGTCTAATTTAGTTATACGGTTACCCTGCATTATATTTAAGGGGTGTTTGCCATTTGCTTTTTAGCTTACGTATAACTAACATTCTTTGTAGCTCTGGTTGTGCTTTCTAAAAATGCTTGTGATATGATTTCGTTACGCGTTACGCTTTGGGGGCCAAACGTCCTTCATGAGTTACTCCTAAATCAATTATTATATAGTTCGTTTTCTCCTCGTTCTTTCACTAGTGAGTGGTTCTGTACAGGTACTGTTCCCGTTACCTCAGTCCGATTACCCGTTAGATTTAGTGCTAACGGAGAAAATGATGTCTTGAGGATTTTGACCGCCCGTCTCATGCGTGCACCGGGATGTAAGGTAGCGGTCATCTAATTTTCCCTAGAACACTAGCTTGCATTTGCGATAGACAACTTTCGCTCATATTCCGGTATTGTTATCCCCATAACTGCCCGTTTGTGAGCCGCCGAATGATTTGATGAATTTATCTTCTTTGTGTCTAAGCTTTAGACATCTACTGCTCCATTTCAGTTGACCGTGCAACAAAAAGGTCAAGTGCTTGCTGTATTTCAACGCATGCACCCAACTCAATCATTTCCAGTCTTAAAACGAGAACTTACAGGTCTATTATGAAGGTCCACTTGGGAATAATTCAGTTACAACCACCTCGATTGTCATAGGCAGTCGCGGGTTTCATATTGCAATGTTTACCTCAACTGTATACTGGTTTGGGGACCCTGACAAATGTAATGAACACCATGATATGGCCAGTTCGAAAATATTACAAGGATTGAACGAAATGATATCTGGAAAATTTAACCTGTGGAATGTAAGAGCTCACAACAAATGCCACCCGTTCAGGCTTTTTGCTACGTCTGATAACATTATCAATCAGAGGATCTCATTATCTTTTGGACTTCAACCAAAAATTCGGAAGCGCTTTACTGAAGCAACTTTCAGTGTTCACACAGTGAATTCTCCCGTTTACTATTAGACCATCGCTTCTAACGCAGTGAGGCGATTCCTCTGACAGTCTACCCTTCCAAGAGACGCGTCGATAAGCCTCGTTATTGCCGATGCAGTCTTCTCGTCACACCCGACTATTGCTTCGGAGCACCGGCGGGTGAACATGCACACTCCATTAAAGTCCTGCTCGCAATCTGACTAAGCTCCGCTTTGTTTAGTGGATCATCCTCAATTCTGTTCCTTTGAAAACCCAGCCTACCCTCATTTCTCATAGGTGCACTTATGGTTCAGCATATAGATTGCCTATTTTTCCGAGCGGTTCTATAGTCAGACTTACGGCAGCTCCAGTTTTTTTATTTGATAATCCCTTATTCTCTGACAGTTGTGTTTAAATCACACATGAATCACTGATGTTGGTTTACTTCACACCTAATTCGATAACCGGACAGTTTAAACTTCCTTTGCATTTCGAACCTCTTAACTTACCGTTTCAAACTAGACTAAAGAAATGAGGGACTATTTTTCTTTTTCTTCGCAAGCTCTTGTGCTTCCTTCTAGGTGCTCGCCCTTACTTTGGGCCATCGTTTTGGGATCTGTTAATAGGGCTATCTTTTCTGGTTTTTGTCCCACCGGTTACACTGCTTGAAAAGTTATTGAGTAGTAAAGTACAACGAAAAAATAGTGACATTCTTGGAAGATAGGGCCCCCGGTGGGAGTCCGCTTAAAGGCACTCAGTCGGCGGTCGATAATTGAATGTATTCATTGTGCAGATGAGGCAGTGCGGTTATTCGTGACACTTTTTGCAAAGCGCACGTACGTTGCTTTGAACTGTTAACTTTTTAGCTAATCGTCCTTTGTCTCAGAGTACGGCGCTCTGCTTCTGCGAAACACTCTTCTATGTATTGCATTCTTCATGGTGGGAACAGTGTGATTTTCTTTGATTGTTCTATCTCACAAACGTATACTAAGACACCTGCAAAAGGTGCAATTAGTGCTCTCTCCAAATTGATCTGTATTGGGATAATGCCACAATTAACCCACAAATGTTTCTTCACCACTGTATAAGCCTCCACTACTGTATGAGCCTCCACTTGAACAATATAAATACGGTGGGGTTTTTCAGTGTATTTTGAACACGTTTGGTTGAGATCAAATATACTCTTGGCTGAGGGTTCCATGTTTTCTTCATTTGCGGTAGTTCTTACGTCGTCGTATAGTCCGTGATAACGCAGATCGTTAGTGAAACCGCCGTAGCTAAGCCGGGTTATCGTGAACGTGATTTTGCATCAATTGTCAACCCACGCGGTTCATAACAGTTTTGGCGACGGAGGTTTTCGGATTCATCGCCTCATCATGTCCTCTGATCCAGAATTGAAGCAAATGATACAGGCGCAAATACGATTGATGGAGCTCCTCACTACACGGTTTGCCACAATGGGGTCATCTACGCCTTCCGTTGATCCGCCGCTCGTGGATCACATGGCCAGAAATATCCACGAGTTCCTGTATGATCCTGATGCTGGTGTATCATTCGAGTCGTGGTATACGCGATACGTAGACGTTTTCACAGTCGAGTTGGCCAATCGAGACGACGAGACCAAGGTGCGCCTGCTTCTCCGGAAACTTGGTCCGGCGGAGCACGTCCGTTATTCGAACTACATTCTCCCTGCCGAGCCGCGAACGCTGAGCTTCGCGGACACTGGAAAAACTGAAGAAGATATTCGGGGATACCTGTTCTCTATTCAACGCCAGGTTTCAGTCTCCAACTGGTCAAACGTGACAATGACGATTTTGTCACATAAGCCGGTTTGGTCAATCGCGAATGCGGTCGGTTCAAACTCGGTTCACTCACTGAAGACTACTTCCGTTGCTTGGTATTCATTTGTGGTCTCCAAGCTCCCAGCTACGCTGGTCTTCGAGCGCGGCTCCTGACCATGATCGATCAGCAACCCGAGACGAAACTGGAGAAGATGGTCGACGAATGTGGTCGACTTATCAACCTGAAACGTGACTCCGCGATGATCTAGTGCCAGGACCGAGCTCCTTGTTCGGTGCACATGGTTTCCAAGCCCCATTCTCCTACGAGAACCGGTCAATCCTCCTTCTGCTTGTCGTTACTGTAGTGCGTGACACTTCCACAGGTTTTGCACATTCCGGTAACATCGCTGCCATAAATGCCACATGGTCGGGCACAACGATGGGTTCTGCCCGAAACGATTGGCGGCCCGGGGCAAGCCTGCCTCGGTCCCAAGATTCAAGCACCATGGGAAACCGGTTGGCAGATCATCCAGTCTGCTGGCCACTTTCAAAGTCGATGTCGCGGAGAATCGCAAGTTCGTGTCAGTCCACATCAACGGTCGTTCGGTTCGTCTACAACTGGACACAGCCTTCGACATCACGATTATCTCCGGGGCTCTCTGGCGAAAACTGGACAGCCCTCCAGTCCATCGATAATCCCAAACCGCCACCAGTGCTTGTGGTGGTACCGTGCAGCTGACTGGTCAGCTGCATTGTTCGGTATCATTCTGGGCAACAACGATCGACGGGACGTGTTACGTTTCCGACTCTGACCTGATTCTCTTGGGTCTTGACTGAATCGAGCAACTTGGCCTCTTGGATCTTCCCATCCGGTCAGTCTGTAATCACGTGCGGTCCGTTGACACGCATGGGGATCTGTCCGACCACATCATTCATCAGTTCGCTCCGGTGTTCCAAAATGGTCTTGGTCAGTGCACCCGCACTCATGCCACATTGCACCTTTGTCGGGGAAGCCAACCTGTCTTCCGACCCAAACGGTCGGTACCATATGCAGCCCTCATCATCATCATCATCATAGACAGCAATACATCAGTGGTTAACACTAATGCTTAACTGCCACACAACCATGAAGAAACAGCAAACCCTANCTCGAAGTCTCTGTTGGCAACTCCACCTGGATTCGCCATCGTAATCAGCCTCGACCCCGACATCCAGATGCATCAATGCGTGGAACACAACAGGCGCTTCCGGCCGTCAGATCTCCAATTCCTACGACAGACCTTCGCGCCAACGACAGATTGTTCCGGAGACGATGGACAGACCGAATGAGACGTCCAATCCGTCCACGGCAGGTGAATCTCAGGGCCAAGCGGTATGGATGAGAAGGCTCAAAAGGGAGGTGTTGGGATAATGCCACAATTAACCCAAAAATGTTGTTTCTTCTTCACCACCGTATGAGCCTCCACTACTGTATGAGCCTCCACTTGAACAATATAAATACGGTGGGGTTTTTCAGTGTATTTTGAACACGTTTGGTTGAGATCAAATATACTCTTGGCTGAGGGTTCCATGTTTTCTTCATTTGCGGTAGTTCTTACGTCGTCGTATAGTCCGTGATAACGCAGATCGTTAGTGAAACCGCCGTAGCTAAGCCGGGTTATCGTGAACGTGATTTTGCATCAATTGTCAACCCACGCGGTTCATAACAATTTGCTCCCAGACGGCAGACTGTTTTTGGTTCCTCATAAAACGAATAGTTATTCCAAGAGGTGTCGTTATGTTTTCACCATTGGCAAGACCCAGTGTGGCGAAATGAGTTGGCTGAATGTCTTGTGCGGACAAGGGTGGTTCGGTTGTTCGCATACGTCAAACCTCTGCTGTTGTGTTCAAATCGTCTGTGGCCTGCGTGTTTTGCATTGATTTTCAACTCTGACCACCAGTTCCACGTCCAGGTAATCTGTTCATACTTTTTGATGATTTCACCTGGTTAATCCATTGTCGAAATACCAGTTGCGTCTCCGGCCTGTGAAACGGGGACGCGATCAACCGTAGCTGATAGTATTTATCGAATAAAATAGGTCATCATTTCAATCATCATTCTTATTTTTGTCAACATTGCAACTAACACATGATGTTAACAGTGCATAGAAGGTTGTTTTTTGGTAGAAGTGAATGTTGATCTTAATTTTTTCAATGAATCGCTACTTGTGTTTGTTCTGTTGCTCTGCACATTTTCATCTTGGTGTGGAATTTTGTCGAAGTTTTTAATCGTCAAACTGAAATTCCTCACCTTATCAAGGCCCATGTTCTGTTGCTTTCGCAGCATTCTTTCTGTTAAAGATTATCCACCTGTCTACAATGGCCATTCCTGGGAATCGACACTTCATATCTGTTATTTTGTTATGCCTCCTGGGCTATAATTAGGGCCCAGAACGCGTTGATTTCCTTGTCTGAGCACTGCACGTTTCGATTTGTGGTTCTTTACTTACTAGCACTTTTATTCTCAAACCATTTCAGTGATTTCTTTCCACCCTCCCCTTGCAGGCTTTAAGTCGCGTGAATCAAGATACCCGACTGGACCATCGTTGTATTGATCTACGCACTCCGGTCAACCAAGCCATCTATCGTCTGGAAGCGGGCGTCGTTCGGTTTTTCATGGACTATTTGACCAAGGCTGGGTTCGTCAACATTCAGACTCCTAAAATGATTTCAGCCGCGTCTGAGGGTGGTGCCAACGTGTTCAAAGTGTCCTACTTTTCTGGTAGTGCCTACCTCGCCCAGTCGCCGCAACTGTATAAACAAATGGCGATAGCTGCTGATTTTGGTAAGGTATGTTCCACATGTGTAGCCTTCTTTCTATGCTGCTGATTACTCTTTCTTCAAGCCAAGACAGCCGGTAAACATTGGTGCCTTTGACTTCCGCACTCTTCGACAAATAGGTCAGCAAGTTTCTCTGTTGGCCACCTTCTGTAGTCTGGAACCGGATGTGTGCTGCGTCTCCAAAACGCGCTTTTACCCTTTTGACATTGTCCTTTACTTCATTTCACCCTTAGTTAGTGATTTAAGTCAGTGGTTCTTTTTCAGAGTCTCTGGTGACGATAAGGCCGAATCTCGAGATGAAGCTGGACTGGGGATTACATTGGACTGTAAGGCAGTGCCGAAGGTCTTCGACTGCATCCCAGTGAATGGTCATCTGTATGCCATCAGACTTTGCGTTTCATTCAAAGTCTGTCGACCCGGGCCAGGAGAACGTTGTTTATTTGTCATCTCGGCATGTGTCCTGGCAAACAATAGTTCGGACATTGTTAGGAACACCTATGATGCGGCCCTTGATCTTCTAAGACAAACTGAACACTCGCACATCGTTGTACTTGCTGGTAACATGAGCACACAACTCGGCCGTCTTGCTCCAGAAGGAAAATGGTTGGGTGGTATGTTTATTGTTCGTGAGCGACACATTGGCATTTAGTGATTGACTGTTAGAACTGTGCGCAACTCACAGACTCTTTATATTGATTAAAACACTTCAGTACATGCGACGGCAGTGTGTCACATGTGCAATTTAACCGTAAACACACATTGATCATATCGTGGTCATTTACCGGTGGCACCGCTCCTTTAAAGATTGTTGCTCATTTTGGTGTAACCACCTTGACTCAGATCCTGCCGTTGTTCATGCCCGTTTTGTTTATCATTCGCTCTAAGGTACTCTGCTCACAAACCTAAAGTTAGAATTTAAGCAACGAGGGTACACGAAACGCCTATCAAACAACACTGACAGCTGGACTGCCCTTACCATCACAGTGTACAGATCCAAACGAGCACTGGGTAAGAATACCAACCGCTATACGGACCATTTGTAAAAAAGCCTATTGCAAATGATCACCGGAAGTACGGTAGGAGTGGATTTTTGTTGATTCAACAGAACTTGTGAACAAACAGCGACCGATCCTCCCGTGGTTCCGAATACGAAAAGGACCGCTGCAAACTGAAACGCAAACTTACTAAGAGTCTGCGTAAGGATCGTGGGACCTACTTTTTCGAGTGGGTCCAGGCGATGGAGAAAGCATTTTTATCGGAGAACTGTTTTCCCTAATTCATGGTTGCGCTGGCCGTCGGTTAGGCGTTGATGTGACTACATACGAAAAAAGTGGCTCACTACTCAACAGCCTGTCGCGGCACATAGGCTGAACACTGAGGGCGGTTCAATTAGCTTGGTCCAGCTCAGTCATTTGTGAATGCTGGAGATTGTGTGGCCGGTCACAACATTCTAGACGATTCTCTGTCAAAATCTGGTGTGCTTTGAAGCTTGAAGTTTTTGAACGCGATAAACTCTCAGGTTTGGATATTCTTTCTACAGTCGTTTTCAAAGATGGCAGTGAAATGTCGCTGTCTGAACTGACCACTCTTCTCTGTTCGTTGGGTGAAAATGAGTAGTTGCTTCATGACCGAGGCTTATTAAAAGCCATCCCCATTTTGAACAAAGGTACCAGGATATCACGTGATAACCACCAAGGCACTGGCCTTGTATCTGTTGCATCCAATATGTTCACAGGTCTCCTAATGCTGTGAATTCTGTAGGACAGAGGGAACAAGGTAAAGGTAGAACAAGCAGGTTTCCGGCCTAGACGTGTATGTGTCAACCATCACCTTGCGACAGACACTGACGCATTAACAACCCTTTTTTGATCTAACGGTAGTGGCAGTTCATATAACAAGGGTAGAAGAGATGTCCGTAGCAAACTGAAACGTAGCCTAAAGAATGATCGTGAGGCTTAGTTATTGAGAAAAGTTAAGAAGAAGGAGACGTCTTCTGCCTCAAGAAACACTGGCGAGCTGTTTAAGCTTATCCGTGCCAATGGTCCTAGGCGACCATCTGTCAGTGAAGCTATCAGCGAGACATTGTTGGCTGGATTGTAAGTTCAGAAAATGTGGTGGACAACTTCTAGTTAAACCAGATGCAGAACCTGTCAACGGTTGATTGGTTTGACTTTCTCAGCCGCAAACTACATGCAAACCTCCTCAAAGGCTTCGGTTAATTGAATAACAGTAATTCGAATGCATGGGTCTGTCTAACAAAACACCATATTTCTAGAGCCTCCAGTCATACAAGTAACATGATAGCAAATGAGCATACCGTAGATAGGAAGTGCAAAGCAGAGTAAAACGACCGCCCAGAATAACAACGACAGACGTGGTTGTTGCATCGTACAAGGGATCGTGCGGATTCTACTCACTAGTGGGGGCCCAATTGTGAAATGGCCTACACCAAACCAAATATTACAAACACCAGCTACAAAACCCATTGCATGAAACCCCTAATACCGTGTTTCGTGCATCGAGAACATTGGCGCGATCAGTTTAGAGCTCATGAGGTTGGTTGCTTACCAATGGTTGTTGGTTCGCTCGTTCTTCACCGGGTTACCGACATCATGTGGTTTCTGTTGGTTTCGCGTTAGTCACTGTTGTGGCATGCACCTTCCCTCTCTGCCTTGTTAAATTTAATAAGGTGAACTCAGAAATTCTCATGGACTTTCCGGTAAGCCTAAAATGTTTGATGTTTGAACCTTTGGACGTTGAGTGGCCAATGACCCACTAATTAGGTTGCGCCTTTCTAGTGTTCCCGTGAGCTCGAATAATTCATTTTGGATGAGATCGGAAAGCTGATTTTCGAAGTCTGTGTTTGAATTACTTTTCCATACGTCAGCAATGATGTGACTGACTTCCGTTACGCACAGAGAGAACCAAAGCATGGTGTGTTGGTTCTCATCGAGAACATGGTGTTTTGTTGACATTTACGTGTAGTCGGAGGCATGTTACGCTTTATAACCAAAATATAACCGTACACCCGACTTTATGTGAGATACGGTTTCAATAGAAATAGACCCCTCATTTCTGGTGTTAGGTTGATCAACTCATCTACACACACTATCTAATCTGCTCCGAAAAGTTTGTCTGAATACCCACAGATTTTATCTAGGGCGCTGTTCACACCCTTGGGTTTTCACTTAAAACTATCGGTCGTTTACGGCGTATCTGTGTAGTAACATGCACTAGGTAGCGGAACAGACGTTACATGGACAAGACTTCGAATCGCGCTAAATCCATACTACTACTGCATGAATGCACATACATTGGCCATGGCTGACGTCTTGTGATTACTCATACAGTTGCCTAACCGTGTTTTGGACTCAATAGTCACTCACTGTTGTCGACCATATCCGGTTGAATGTACGCTTTCTACACATGTTATGTTTTAACCCACCTCAGTGTCAATCGTATTCGATAATTTCCCATCAGTATCATAACAACCGTAAGCCTGACCACAGCGTATTGTGGCTCGAGCCACTGGTTATCATAACGGTGGCGTGGAATATTCTAGAAGAAATGTTGTTGAAACGGTTGAAGCAACAACATTAACGTCAATAATAATAGTGACAATGAAAGAGGAGTACACGGGAGACGTAGAAGTGGTGGTCTCAGTATGTACTGCGCGCGGTGGTGAACGTTCAGCCGGCATGCGGAGCACGTGACCCAACCATCGCAGGCAGAGCAACGTGGACGGCTGACCAATCGATTGCTTATCCCGAACTTTCCGGAATACGCGCTGACGAACGGCTATGTTGCTCACGCCATCAGTCCACTTCATTTCGGCTAACTGGCTGGGACGACGATGACCAAACACAATAAGTCTGTTGATATCTTCGCTGCGAATATCCCACGTTTCCGACCCCTACAGATTAACAGAACATGCACAAGCATTATGTACCTTTTATTTCAGCGACACCCGAACGATTTTTAACGTCACCGATGACGCAGGCTGGCAAAGGCAACTCATGTGTGCTGCCCTCGTTGATATCAACAATACTACAGACTGACAATATAGCGCTACACAATTGTGTGTACTTACTAATAGCCACAGTCGGATTGCGGGCAATAGTAGAGGTAGGAGTGAGAATGCTCTAGTCTTGAAGCAGCACTTTGCACGCTGAAGATGAGAAGTGCATTTCAGTCCGCTGTATTAACACATTTCCGTATGGGGCAGGAGAAGACCCAGAATACTGGGAAATTAGAATGTTATTGTTTGGGATTTACGAACGACACTTTTGGGAGATATAAATTTAATTGCCGCTTCCAAGAACCTGGAGAACCTGTAGATCAATTTTTTAAGCTCTGAGATCTATGGCCACAACCTGCGATTTCTGTAACTGCATGTATGACAAAATGATCAACGATAGGTTAATTATCGGAATGAAAAACGGCAATTTGACCAAGAGAATGTTGTGGGATCCTCAGTTGACGCTCAGACAATGCGCTGATATGTGTCGAAGTGAAGAGGCAGCCGACGGAAAGGCTGGAGCCCTCAAAATTCAGTTGACAGAGGATGTCAATCGCGTGATGTCCAGCATGGCCAAAATTTTTTACAAAGTGCGGTAAAGCGATTCATTTCTCTGTTTGCTGCAAGAGTGGTCCAGGTGTGACAAAAGCAACCCAGCCTAGAAGGTACTCAGTGTGTGCGGCTGGAGTGAACGAACCCCATCAGGGTAAACGATCTGCCGAAATTGAATTGAATGGAATAACAATAAACTTTCAGGTGGACTCAGGTGCAGGTGTCAGTCTCGTCCCTCGGTCCTGCGTCCTAAACGAACCACTGACGAATACGAACCTCGTGCTTCGAATGTGAAATGGAACAGCGGTGACGCCTACAGGGAGGTTTATAGCAATCTTACGCAACCCTAATAATGACAAACGTATCGAACAAGTTTTGTTTGTGGACAAAGAAAATTTCCTATCCCTCCTTGGAGTTGAAGCAATCGAAGCGCTGGAATTGATAACATTTAACTGGGTACATAACGTAGTCTCGCCATTGGCCAACATGTGTCTAAAGTATTCCAGTGTTTTTGATGGTACTTTGAGAACCCTTCCAGGAGTCTGTAAATTGAGCATCGATTCGGACGCGAAACCAGTCGTGCTACCCATTCGTCGTTTGCCACTTACCGTAAAAGAGACATTTGAGAAGAAACTCACAGATCTAGGAGTAATACAACAAGTAGACGAGCCAACCGATTGGGTTAGTCAGGTCGCTATAGCCAGCAAGAAATCCGGCGAATTGAGAATTTGCATCGACCCGAAACCATTAAACGCAGCATTAAGAAGGGAGTATTTTCGACTTCCCTTATTGGAAGACATTCTTCCTCAGCTAACCGGCGCTTGTTTTTTTACCAAGGTAGATTTGTCCTCTGCTTTCTGGCATGTAAAACTGGACGAACAGTCCAGTTTGTTAACGACATTCGGGACACCTTTTGGTCGTTTCCGTTGGCTTCGTCTACCGTTCGGATTGAAAGTCTCCAGCGAAATATTCCAAAAACGACTAATCCAAGCGATTGAGAACCTACCCGGTGTCATGTGCATAGCTGACGATGTTTTGATCCACGGTCGTACCAAAGTCGAACACGACAAAAATCTGGAACTCTTTTTAGCTAGATGCCAACGGGTTGGCATCAAGCTCAAACAAGAGAAAATCGAATATTGTACCAACGAGGTTACTTTCCATGGACACGTTTTATCCAGAGAAGGAATCAAGCCGGATCCAGCAAAAATCGGTGCAATAGTGAATATGGAACACCCAAGGGATGTGAAAGGTATTGCTCGTTTCAATGGAATGATTAACTACCTGAGTCGATTTCTGCCCTGTTTGGCTCAAATCATGGAGCCCATCAGGCTACTGACCCACAAGGATACGCCATGGGTGTGGGGAGAGGAACAGGAGCGGGCGTGGAAACATATCAAGCAACTAATCGTCAAAGCTCCTGTATTACGTTACTATGATTCACGTCTGCCGTTAGTGATACAATGTGACAGCAGCCAAAACGGGATTGGAGCAGTTCTCATGCAGAACGGACAGCCGATTGATTTCCGAAGTCGAACCATGAGTAGCGCCGAGACCCGATACGCACAAATCGAAAAGGAACTGCTGGCGGTGGTCTTTGCAATGGAAAAATTCAACGATTACACATTTGGGAGAAAAACTATCGTCCAAACCGACCATAAACCATTGACAACTATCGTAAAAAAAAAGCCTCTGGATAAGGCGCCACGCCGTTTGCAGGCAATGCTGGTACGCCTACAGAAGTACAATTTCGAGATCGGATACACTCCTGGAAAGAACATGGTACTGGCGGATACACTATCGCGAGCCCCACTGGCAACAGAAGAAGACAACTGCACCGGATACGAACAAGTACACCTAACGCTCGCGGAATCAGACTCGCGGTTACCACGAATAAGGCAGACGTTTGCCGATGACGAAGAGATGGAGAAGCTCGAAGAGCAAATCAGAAACGGCTGGCCCGACAACGCACGACAAGTGAGTGAAATCATTCGTCCTTATTTCAAGGTCCGGGATGAGTTGACCACAGAAAACGGTCTTGTGTTCCGTGGAGAACGGTTGATTATTCCACGAGCTGCCAGAAAACTCACTATGCAAGAAATACATCGTTCGCACCTCGGTGTGCGTAGTTGTACGAGACGCGCTAAGGATACCGTATACTGGCCAGGCATGACTAGTCATATCAAGGATTTTGTTTCAACCTGTATGGTCTGCAAGCAGTACGGGACTCGACAGCCAAAGGAGCCTATGGTGTGCCGCTCAGTCCCCAAGCGACCTTGGCAACACGTAGCGGTTGATCTATTCTCGCATACAGACAAGTCATATCTACTTTTGGTGGACTATTTCAGCGATTTTTTTGAAATTGAGAAGTTAAATTCTACATCAGCCGAGGAGATAATCGGCAGGTTGAAAGCCCAATTCGCAAGATATGGCATTCCAGAGTGTGTGAGATCAGATGGTGGTCCACAATTTTCAGCACAACAGTTTGCGGAATTTGCCGAAAAATGGCGTTTTAAACACGAAGTCTCCAGTCCACACCACAGTCAGTCTAACGGTAAAGCGGAATCTGCTGTGAAGGAGGCAAAGAAAATAATGAAGAAATGTTCAACAGCCAAAGAAGACGCCTATCTGGCACTGCTAGAACACAGAAACACCCCGTCAGCAGACATAGATTTGAGTCCGGCTCAACGGCTCATGGGAAGAAGAACGAGAACACGAATACCACTAGTTGAAGATCGTCTAGCCCTGCAAACTGTCACGTGGGACACCGTAAGAAAGCGATTGAAACAACGAATGGAACGAGAAAGGCAAGTGTATGACAAAGGGGCTCATGAGCTACCAAGATTGGAAGAAGGAGATACCGTTTGGATTCAGCCGTTCGGTATGGGCTCTGACAGATGGGCCCCAGGGATTGTGGAAGGACGAGATGGAGAGCGTTCTTATGTGGTACGCACAAACCACGGGACATTAAGGAGGAATAGAGTACACCTACGGAAACAGGAAACGACGAACACAAGTTCTGGAGCAGCTGAATTCAGTTCCACTGAAGAGAACGAGTTCGTTCTACGAAACCGAAGAATACCGAAGATTCTTTAAAAAGGGAAGGATGTGGTGGAGTGCAGCCAATCGTGTACGCCATATCTGCACTGGCCAATGAGATAGTTTGACATTGACCTATATCTATAGTATCCATGACAGACTAGATGAGATGTGTGTGGTGTAGTGTATACACATCTTGCTCTGAACCTGTTTTGTTCTACACAAACCGGTTCGGTCAATCACCTTTTTCAGCATAGTCTGCATGTCTTCGGCAGAGGGGGCTAAGTAATACAATATTTTCTGCATAATCCACGTCGGTCAACCTGGCTCCGTGAAGTAATTCAACACCAAGTCCACCACATCCCCAGGCGCATCTTCCGGAATGTCGTCTATGACAAAATTGAATAGGCAAAGGGAGATCGGATACTCTGGATGAACACAATTAAAACTAATGAATGCTGGAGACAGTCACCCACAGACCCTCATCCTGCTTGCAGAGTGAGCATACAGTGATCCCTATAGATTTACATATTTTCCTGATACTCCCTCGCGACGGAGCCAGTTCCAGAGAGCCTCAAGGGTAATCGAATCAAAAGCAGCCAATAAGCCTTAAAAACCCATCAGTTGTGGATGCTGTAAGACCTGCCGCAGAGTAAAGGTGACAAACGCACCAACGGCCTGATCGACGTTTTACCCGTTCTCCGCTTACCTCACTTTCTCGAAGCCTAATGAACCGACGCGATATAAGGCCCGTGGGCAACTTGGACGCAGAAGGCACTAGACTGACGTCTCTGTGTTTGTTGTATAGAATTTGAACACCCATTTTGAAAACAAGAATTACTGTTGCTAAACACAGGGGGATAGGACAAAGAAGAAAACCATATTGGCTGAATATTGCCACTCTTAACGGAACCATAACTTCCCAGTCGTGTTTGCCACGGAAAAGTGTTGCGTTGAGGGATTCCACTCCGAGTCTTTGGCTAGAAATTCTGGCCTGTGAGACAACAGAATACATTGTTTTCTTAGGGTTTCGTATCTGCAACCAATGACTCAACAGTCTGAATCGTTTGACAACGAGAAGTTTGCCTAGCCCACAGGCGCAGTAAATAAAACAATGTCTGATTCGGAACATTGTTGTGTGCGGCTGATATATTCAGAGCTAGGTCAGGCTTCAAGATTACACCGGATGTTTTTCGACCGTAATAAGTAGTACGCCAGCAGTTGCAGTCAGCTGTTGGACGTTCGGAGTGTTCTTTGATTGGGAGTAGTTCTTCTAATCCCCCTCCTCCTGATTCTGTAGACATCAGCAACTGTAAACATAATTCTGTTGTATGTTCCAAAGATTGTCTCACTAACTAAGCGCTCCTACGCTGTCAGAAGTGAAACGTACAACCCCATGAGTTCATTTGCTTTTAATCTGACTACTTTCCTCTAGTCTACATGACAAGGTCACACCTGGAAAGACCGAAGTCCGAGTCAATACAGCACTCCGGATCGATGCAATGCATAAGCCTAACCACCGTCTAAAGGTAGCAGAATAGGCCAGGATAATCTGTTTCAAAATACATGTTATTTCTTATGTTATTACTTAGCTGGGGTGTACTGCAGGTGGATCTCCATTTTCGTGCAGTTCCATTAATGGGCCTTAATGAACTTCTGTTATTTTGACACAATGTATAACTTTTGTCCAAAAAATAATGCTTCCCTCAACGCACTAGTACACAGGGATGGGTTTGCCTATACTTCCGACTTGTACGGCAGTTCTTTCCTGATGCATTTAATCAAACAAAGTGTATTATCAAAAGGTAATTATCCAAAATTTTCCGAAACACGTTCTCTTCTTTGAGAACAATGTATGTTCCCGAAAACACGGTGACCTTGACAACCAGTCGCTCAATGAATGGAATCCTTCTCATCATACTGCTGTCTGCTATATTATGAGCTTCCCTTGAAGAATCAGACTAACAAGATTTGACAACAGAAAATCACCATCAAACAACAAGCCACCTTCTGGTTTAAAGTACTCAGTTACCAAGTGTTCGCTGGTGGTCAAGTGCAAACATACTGAGTGGCTTGCTTAATAGGAGAAACATACAGAGTTGATACCTGACTGGCTGAAACCGTTTGCTTTTGTGCTGTTTGAGTTTTAGAAAAGTTTGTGTCATATCCGAAAATGAAACTAAGGTCAGTGTGCTTGGACGTAACAAGTCAATCGTTTTAGTCGTTCCTGCTGGTTCTCATATTTGAGCTCATATTGATCACTACTCACTCTGTTGTTCAGTCATAAGCAATTAATGAATATTTTGTTACGCCTATTATTCAACATATTTCATTTCAAGTCAATGATTTTTTTTCAAATTACAGGCTTATATATGTCTTGGAAAAAATACACGTAGCATTTTCCGAATTGTTTCGATTCTATCATTCCAGTTCCAACTACCACAGTTCGAAAGAAGTTACGCTGAATGATGTTACGTTCTTACCGCTACCCCGCAGTGCATTATTAAACCCAAAATCGTTACCATCGATCAGAAACTGAACCGCGTTTCCCTCCACACACCCTGATGCGGGCTGACCAAACGCAGTCGGAACATCATTTTCGTTTAAATGGATTTATGGAAGACCACAAAATTTTTAAACTTCAAATTAAACCGTTAAGTAGGTGGATGACTTCGTTGGAAGAGTTTTCCGGCAATCGGTTGTGAGTTTGTCCTTACTATCGGGTTATTTCCTCCTTAATATATCGTGACACATTCAAAATATCACCATATTCAGCTTGATGCCCATAACGCTGCTTTGCTGAACCGGTCGTACAATTGGTTCCTGCCACCTATCAGCATTGAATATAGTGGTACCCCAAAACGATTGCTTGGACTAATCAGAAAGCAGCCTTGAAGTATGATGTAATCACTCACTTAAAGCTCATTCCGCTACCGTTGCAATGATCACAATGTCTGTAGTTTTCAAAAGAACAATCAAGTAATCAATGGGTATAGGGTAAAATTTGAAATCATCTATCATTATGTTGGTTAGTCGAAATAGGAATGTATATTTGGACTCATTGTTGTCACTCGTTACTGTGAAACTGGTAAATTTTGTACAAGCTGCACGTGACGACAAGTGACCTGAACAACCGAGTAGTTTCGGCATTTCGGGGACTAATAATGCAATTACTTCCACACAAAAAAAGATTGATTGTGTTATCGCCTTCCGTTCTGTTAAAACTGGTCGACATTATCCGATTGGCACCACTCCACCAATCGCTAGAACCGTCGGTTTACGATTACGCAACAATACGTTAGAAGATTTCTCTCTGACAACTACGTGATAGGTTGCTGTTTTGTGTTCAGCTATTGAAGCAGGTGTAACTGTGCCTGTTGAATTTGACAGGTCATTTTTGATACGGCTGTTGATAACCGCTTAGGTGTATGATCTGACCTACATTGGTGTGGTCACCGCTGTCTTCTTTTTGTTTTTATAAATCGGAAACCAAAACCAGCGATGTTTCTCGTTCGTACCGCATCCTGAAAATATCGCACCCCATTATTGGTGTCATGTGGTTAAAATTCTGACTTTAATGGTTCCAATTTCCGTGCATCCACTCCCGCTTAACTTTGTTTTAGGCATTCTGCTGCTAAATTGTCTACTTGGCCAACGGGGGTATTAATTAAAATTTTTCCAAATCACGGGAATGGTCGCTTTTATCTCGTTTGACTGGTGCGATTCTTTCAAATACGCTAATGACTGACTTTGTAATTAATGTGTTCTAACCTTAAACGTGACTGTGATTAGCAGAAATCAACCACAGGTAGTTTTTTATGACAGGCTAAAACAACATGCGTCTTTAATGAAGGAGAGTAAGAATCCCCGTTTCAGCGATCTGTTTAGCTATCCGTAAAACGTACGAACGTCACTTTTTCACACTGGAAATCAAACCACTCACACAACCATTTGTGGTTCACGATAATCTCAAAGTTTAGGTTGCGAATCTTTTCATACAGTACTTTGTTGGTCCAGACGGCGATGCTAATTAGGACACGATTCAGCACACTCGCCAGGAACAGTTACACAAAGCGTTCACATTGCTTGGAGAAGAGGTGCGGTAGAAATCGATACTGTTCCTCTAGTTGTTGGTGCGCACAAATCTTGCACATCATTTTTTCAAAAGCTTTCTTTGGCGCACTCACAGGCAAGCGCTTGTCCACCATGACCCACAAAGAAATCCCACGAAGTTCGTGTTGCTACATTTTTCCTGCTGCGGTCTCTTGGATAAACTGTATACTGAGGATAAAAGAACGTATGGCAAGACAAGGTGTGGGTGGTAGGACCTGGCCGTCGCAAAACCTGAACAAGGCGCTTCTGTGCACAAAAGGATGGACTATTCAGTTGAATTCCCATCGCTTTAGTTGTGGCCCAAATTCGGTATCTGACGACTCTTGACCTGGGCGGGAAGGAGAGGCCGGGTTAATGGTTTGATGCGAAGCGACATAATGTGCCGCATGTGCAATGTTAATTTTCTTGTGTATACGTATTCGCCTGGTCGTGTGGAACTAGTCAGGTGGGTCGCATGACCGGATGCTTAGCTGAACGTATTCGTGAGCATCATCCAGCTTGGTGTTGCAGCTCAGTCAGCAAGACAAAACGTTGTTTCCATACGTCTGGATGATGTGTGTTGACCTCAGTTGAACCTGTCATTCATTTTTTCGTTTCGTCCTGTTGATAATATTTTATATAAATGTTACTTATATGGCTTGATAATGGATATCCTAAGACAAGCTATTTCGCTACAGGTTTTTTCTTGAGATTCAGTGACTCATTACCGCTAACATTTCTTTATATCGTGAACAAAGACGGGTTAGAACGAAGGGATTTTTTTCAACTCTGAGTCCTTCAGTCATTTGCCAATACGGTTGTATTCTATCACCCATAGGTAATAAAACGACGTTGCACTAAATTGTACAGTCAAAATCGAAACTCGTGTTCACCATTTCACTACTGCTGCTTCACCACCGCTGTTCCAATATCGGCTTCTGCGAAAGACTTAACAACGCGCATTAAATATCGCATCACCACAAATATGTACGTGAACAAAGCTGTACTAACGGTCACTTAGTGAATAGTCTAAATCCCGGTATATGGAGGGAATTACAGTGGTCTTTATGCGCTGTAAAACTATTAACCTCAGTCACTTAGACTCAATGAAACCGTTCAATTTGTGACGGAGTTTTCACCACACAGCAACCTTTCAGCTGAGGTGGATTATTTAGAATTCAAATGGGTATCAGGCAGAATTGTTATGGCAGTAACCGGTGCGTGTCGTGTCACGTTTGGCAATTTGTTCCTCGATAGTGGATGACAATGCGAATACAAATTCAATTGTACTGCAGTCACTCTGCGTAAAAGTACAGAATAATCTTTTTATAACTCTCTCTGTAAACTCTCCACACAGATTTCCGCCGGAGATAACAAGTACTCATAAAATATCAGCATGTTTACTGCCTTTCATTTTAGTGCAATCACTTTCAGAAACAAGTTGCATATACCGACAACGGATAAAAACATGCAGAACAAACAGAAAGGAAAAACCTAGTTCTGAAATAAAGTTCGTTGGAGAAAAAACAGAGAAAAAAAGCGCTTTGAAATTATAGGTCATTTCTGGAAGGTTTTCGTTCAAAAACTATTGGACGAGAATGTTCTTTTCATTTCTCCCGAAGTTATTTACACAGTGTCCTCGCATCTTCTTGGATCGAACATAGTCTTTCTCAGGCAACATTAAGCTCACCTTAAGGTGGTCATCCTTTTCTATAATCTGGCATGATTGTACATTTGCTAAGCATGTGTCCCCCAAAGTTCTCCAGTCATGTTTAGACTGGGACCAACAGCTGGTCGGAATAACACCTGTCATCTGCGAACCATTAGCAGAAATTAGAGGAGCAGATTTGTAGAAAAATTACCATTAAAAGAGCGTTAAATCGCTCACAGCGACCTAGGATATTCCACTCGGTGACGCGTAATCAGTAATTCCGATGACGCTGATTTAAACGTTAGTGTTATTAAGACAATCTTGCGAGTTTCAAAACGTCTGAAAAAACAATCGAAATTATTGAAATTTACAGGCTACTATCAATAGGATTACAATAAAAGTCTTCCCTCACTTTGGATTAACTGGATACATGAAATATCCAGCAAAAAGCGTCCAAAACGAAACGATCGAAAACTCCTTCTCAACTGGCTAATAGTCAACAGGAAATGAGCTCATCAAAACAATCGGGTATAAATGAAGTTGACGGCGTGTTAAACAAAATCAAGCAACATTGTCTATTAAGGACGCAATCATAATCATACAAAAGAAACTTTCCATTAATACAATCATGGTACAAAGTTCGTCGTGATTATTCGCAGCACACAACAGCTGACAAAATAAAAGCAAATTTAGGCTCAACTTTCTACAAACGAACCCAACGTGCTTTAAAGAATGCAGCGTTCTGCATTGTACCAAGCACTAAACGACAAACGTGCCAAAATAACGGCAATGAATCAAGAGCTGTGGAAGTGGGATAACAGAATGGAATAAAATTTCTCCGCTATACTGGTATACGAAAAGAATCCTTGGTTTCCATTCGAAATTACCGACAGCTTCACTAGCGTAGCTGTAAGTTCATCCCGACTGATCAATAGTAGACCTCCATCGAGTTCATTGAAAAAACAAACCACCTCATTTTGGCAGCCAGGACAGTTTNTAAACCTGCAAGGCGATATTTTAGATTACTGATGAGATTACTGATGATTACTGTTGATGGTCAAATTGAAAATCATGACAGTACCGTCTCTATACTTCAGGACTGTCTATAGTTAATTTAGTCTTCATACTATCTACCAACAATTCCAGCCCAGATGATACTGAAACGCCATACCTTGTACATCTTAATCTACTCTGAGTTTCTTAATGATTGAGAATAATGGGCTGTCTATCATCAGTGAGCTAACCAGGAACAGTTTTCCAATGACCCTTGAACAGTCCACCTACAAACTTCCGGTAGATGCGTGTTTTATCATCGCGACGTGTGCTGTACCAAACACCAGCCTGTATTGTGGCGTACTTGTCAGCCATGTCAAACACCAGAAGAATGGTGAGAACGGCACTAAGCAATCTCAGTATATTACACAGAAAACAATATATCGTAATACTCGTCAGTAGTCAAAATACCGCTCAACATATTAACGATTTCTGTAACTCCAACTTGGGATCATCGATTAGAGTTAAAAGGACAGTTACTGTGTCTCCTCTGTAGGTGATTGGGCAACCTGAGCAGTACTCAGCCGAAAGTGGCTCGACGTTCGCACATGATAATTCGGTCGTACCTAATGTAGGGTCAGTGGCACAGCGGTCAGCAAGTTTGTTCCATGAAAACGAAGCCAGAGTTGTAGTCCTGAGAGTAGCGAGAATGTGCACTACCGACGAGCTCTAAGGAAAGTGAAACTCGAGTCCGGTGCTTTTTTTCGAAAAAGGCCGATTAGAAAGTCTGTCGGAATGCAACAGCCGCGGTCAGCTACCGGGATCGTTCAATTTGTGTGAGAAAAACAATACCTTTCTTCACAAGGAATCAGCCGTATACACATCAATCATTGTCACTGAGCGACAAGCAAGTCTCATTTTGATTGAGTGTGTTATGAAGTTCCACAACCTTGGTTTAAATAATTTGGTCGTTTAAATTCGACGCTTGCCTAAACGACTTGTTCTACTCACGACCTCTCACAAACAGAGTTGATGTAGCAGCTGATTGCCATTTTTGATTGTCGGACATCTATCGATCATAGTTCTCTTTGCAGCCGTTTTTATGAGTTTCATCGCTGAGCGTCGTCCGTTGAGAAAACTGGCGCAGCTCATTCTAATTGGAAATTCGAATAAATTAACGTTCATATTTTTCTTACAACTATTCACCTATTCATCATCTGCTATCACCCCACGCACCATCTTTAATCAGTATCTGTGAACAATTTCGTTCGTCCTCTAGCATTCTTCGGCCTCATTCTCTTCTCTAGGCTACTGGTAGTGTGACAGCCGGTTTGAACGTTACTCCACCTGCTGACCTGGGGAAATCAACTCGAGGTTAACTTAAAAAAGTTGAATGATCACCTGAAGTCTGCTACTGCTGTTTTTCACTGGTTGTGTACACTTATTGAACTGGGGGCTTTCAGTGTGCACATGGTGACAGAATTTGCGCACACCCTAAAAACTTTAACACTGATGTGTGCTACTCATCATAGACATGAATTTGATGCTCCAAATCGGTAAGTCGACTGACGTTCCTATCTACAGTTGACGCCAATTTTTCTAGATAAACCTTAAAGAGCTTGAAGCAAGTGAGCGTCTATATTGCTATAAGTGGTGTAATGAAGGCGAACGATCGCTCTATATTTCTCACACTACTACTATTCACGAATTCCGACATCGAAATAGTTGCGGACATAACACAAGAAGAAGCACTGAAGTGCATCATCGCATGAAATGGTTCTTGGTGCACAAAGTAACTGAGCATGGACGTCCGTGGCAACCGTGACGTTCTGAGACAAGTGTCGTGTGCAGATGAGTGTTTTCGTTTGTAGTCATGTTGAAGCGCATGATCCATGTGTTGGTTCTCCGATTAAAAAAAACACTCCACCGACGCCATCCACATTCTTGGCTTACAACATCACATATCCAATTCAAACTAGAGGTAAAATCAGGAGGTGGGTGGTTTGAGGTTTTTGTATTCCACAAAGCCAATCATGATTAGCCGGATGGTAGGACAGTAGGAATGTGGTACCATTTTATCGAGGGATAAGATCAATGCTGGTTAGAAAAATATCGAAGATATAAAACAAAGAGTAGCTCATCGTGAAACTGCATATTTTTGCACCTCAAGTGGAATCGAGAGGAAAAAATTTAAAGCTGGATTGGAAACCAAAACAAATCTTTCTCACCAATTTACCAACGAACCTGAAGAAAACGGAAGTTAAAAAGTCACCATGACCTAGTTTTTTTTGAAGAAGAAGAAGAAGAAGAAGAGCGTGTAACTCACTAGACGACGTTTGTCGTTGGTTGTTAAGAAAAAAATGGATACAAGTGACATAATTTGCTTGGGTCTAATATATTCGTCTTCTTCTCTATGCTGACGCACCAAGTAAGTTGTTCACCTGATAATTCAAGACAATCAACACGTTCGCAGCCACATTCATCGCAGCACCATGTAACCATATTACCACAACCCACGACATCTACAGTTTCTTTGTGTAACACACGAGTTCCGCTTCACTATTGTGCAAGTGCCGCTCACTGAACCAACGAACTCTAACCCTGATTGCGTTAGTTCAGACCGTCCGGTTGAAGCCTGTCCTCCTGAGATCTGAACTCAATATTACAACGCGAAAGAACTGTCTGGACAACAACCTGGTATCTACGTTTTTGGCCACTAGGGTTTCCCTTACCTGCTTCCAGCTGCAAGTATAACAGTAGCTCCGGAGTCCGTTCATCCTCATCTCACAAATAACGTCGCCAACCAATTAGGCTGGCTGAGCATCAATGTATGTCCAATTCTCCCATGTACGCTCGCCAAAACGCTTTGCCGTTCGGAACCGCAACCGAAAGTACTCAAGATGCGTCTCAGACATTGTGGATGGAATAGCCTCAGGTACAAAACACTTCACCGCAATCACACATGCCGTGGCTGGTCTTTGAAGTTCCCGTTCGCCATGTGCGCACACTAACCCTGTCGTCCGCGAACAGAAACATATGTATTATCAAAGCGAATAGACGACTTGGAGAGCTGAAACCTTGAATATTCAGCAAACCGTCATGCGTTTGGTCTTCACCCTCAATACCATTCTCAAAATTGTGAAGAGCGGCTGGTACCACTGCGATCAAATACACATTGAATAAGGTTGGGGCTAAGACTGAGCTGAGACAATGTTTCGCGCTTCACACGACTGCATCTGCACCTCCATACTGACACGCAAAAGTCCCGCAGAACAGACTAGCTTATCTGGACATTCAAACCTACCAGGCACCATCCACAATGTCCCACGACTCACGGAAGCCAAGGCCTCCGTGAACTTTACAAAGAAGATGTACGGTGGCTAGTAACCTGCAAGTCATTTCCCGTGGACCTGTCGAACTGCGAACATCATGTTCGCGGTATTGTTCTTCAGAAATATTGAACGCCGGGACGTCCGTAGTAATTCGGTTCAGTAGGTCTCATGCTAACACCTTTTCAGCACACTCCAGTAGACTGATGCCCCGATAACTGTCAGTGTGGGGCCCTCACCCCTTATCTCTAAAGGAAGATAAAGTCAGTGGATTCTTGAACTCTCGAGGAACTGCTTATCACCTTGAGATGTGTTAAGATACGGTTGTCTCATTAAATTGCGTCCGGAACCCTACTCCTGTGCACTACTAATGAGCTGTAGCAAAAGCGAAGCTCCAGTGCAGTGCTTTTCTTCGAAAGAAGCCAGCCAACATGCGGATGTTGCGATCAAATGAGAATGAAGTTCAATTTGAAATAAATCGGTCAAAGTAAATCAGAATCCAAATCTGGGCAGCCATGCTTCACATATCCTTCTGACAACCCATTTTTCCGTACACACGCACGTCTGCACACACACACACACACACACACACACACACACGCAGCTGCCCGGATAGTCCACGCGCCTAATCCATCGGAGACGCTGATAATTTGTCACGATGTGCCGAAACGGCAGCATACATTACGCGAATCGCACTAGCGCTATCAGGCTATGCAAGGTGATTCAGATTGAGCACACATTTTTGTGTTGGTGGACGGCCCACCCAAGTGCATACCCGACTGGAAGACTTGACAGTGTGAGCTCTCGCAAACCGTCAGTCCAAAGTACAACCCATTTTGTCTGGACCAACTTGTGCTACAACAAGCGAAAATAGCTAACTTTCATACGCACAAGGATAAGTAACAAGTAGAAAATAAGGGTTGGACTTTAGACACTTTTTCGACGAGGAGGTACAAATAAGGAAAAGACAGGAAAACCTGTAGAAATTTGGGTAAACCATTCTTTCTTAGCATATCAGTCTGAATCTTATCATTCAAAACAGAGGTCAAGAACTTTGCACAGCAAAAATTACCCACCCCGGCTCATTTCGCTGCATCTTGTCGAACCCATACTGCCCCGGAGCACAGATATATATATTTATATAAACAGTGAAGTGGACAAAAAGACAGACAGAATTGCTTACGCTAAACAGAGTTTGCACACAACATCTGCAAATTAACGTGGTCAAATTCTTCACCAAGTTAAACACACTATGATGTATAATTTTTTCATATACATTCAGCAGAGTAGGCCACTTTTTGATTTTTATGGCCCCTGCAATCTGCAGCAATCTCTGTTACGTTACAAATGCAAACCACCGCTTTCAAAGGGAGTTCAGAGACGCCAGACTAACGTTCATTCCCTCGCTTTGTTGCAGCGATGTTCGGTTTCAGACTGATTACCTCGGGTACATAAATTTGCCAAAATAAAGTTTGGTCTCTTTCACAAATTAAGGACACTTGAAACAATCAATAAATTTTTCCACTGCTTATTTGTATTGCTTAGTTTTGGATTTGCTGAGTCGAATTTGTAGATGTTGCCATTCTTCATACCAGCTTCCTCTGGGTTCAAAATGGACCAAGTTTATAACCCGCGGCATCGTATGTTGTCCTGCGATAGACTGATCATTTTCGTAGTTTCTGGTTGTATTTCCAAACCAGAAACTACGTTTCCCTAGGTTACTCTTTCCAATCCCTCACAAATCATATTCCCCCAACAATTTGGTGGTTGTCCGTTTTTCCTGTCAAACCACCCGCGATTGCCGCATGTCATTGTGGTGAAAAATTATCTGACATCCTTTATGCTTAATGAGTTAACACAGTAAGTCAGAAAGCTGGCCGTGAAGGAACTATACGATCATCCTATGGGTGTGTGTCTTCATCCACCGTAGACCTACGCACACGAGGAAAAATTGACGATGGAGATGCTATCAAGCGGTTGTCAGTTTCACACTCTCGGTGTTAAACCCGTCAACTTTAGTCAATTTGTTTGTTAAACTAAAGGTTACAAGCAAGGTTAAAGACCTTCCCAAAAGCGTTCAAATGAATTCTTTACATATTGGACAAATTTAAGCTATTCATGAGACCTCCTATGATTCACTATTGTAAGTGACTGTCGAAGCTGTGATCTCATATAGCAACAATACCATATAACAATACTAATCTCTATGTTGATATTGTGCGTTTTCTTCATGTTTGCAGTATTTTTAGGTTTTTCTATGATCAAGTGACATTTTATTTGTAACCGGGTTTGTTATATGATCTTCAAGTGGCGGTTGCGTAACCACTTAATTTACCATGCTTTCGCATTCTATCTCAACAGTTGCGCAGAATTCATGACCCATCTGCCGTTCGAATGAAAACTGTATGTAACTACGTTGGTTGTGGATACACAGACCAAATTTTTCCCCGGTGCCAGTACAGTTCTTATGGTGGTGTGGTTATTCACTTCCCTCATTTTTCATTTGACTACTCTTAGAATTGATTTTCCAGTTAATAACAAAAATTGTTGACCCACGCAGGTGCCATATGAGTGCCATATAAGTTAATATCTCGACTGAGTTGCTCTACCTTAAAGTTGCCGGCCCCTGTGATTCACGCGCAACTTTCATGTGGTTTCACTTATTCTGGTATCTTTATTCTCAGCTGTTAAGATACTGACCACCACAAGTTACCTTGCTGTGCGCTGTATTATACTACAATAACCCATTACGTGAATAGCAAACTTTCTTGCAAGCCAAAATAGCTTCGTTAGGTTGTCGTTGTTGGTCGTGCAAATCGCTGAGCAACCAGCATTACAAAACTACCTGAATTCTCGCTGTGGAAGTGTATGTGCGAGCAGCCACGACAACAGTGAGGCACATTTAACTGTCTGACGGCAACAATCACCAGCCTGTCACAGCAAGGGGTCTGTTTTTCCTATACAATCCCTCCTTGTTCGAAACATAGAAAGCCTGTTCGTGTCACTCACAAATGACACGATTTATCAGTTATCAGCCCAGTAAGCTTCAGTCAGTCAGTCGTCGAGACTCGTGACGTTTGCATGCCTTTATTAAAGTGCACTTATTTCCAGACACAACCTTTCAGTCCATCAGATCTGTATGCCAGAACGAATTTTTATGAGCTACGATCCACTTCTGTCGATTAGAGTTACGTATCCGAAGCCGCAGCTGGAAGTGAATCCAGGGTATTCGAGAATATTTTGCGTTTAAGTACGCTTCTTACCGGCCGTGATCCACCTACTTTCGCTTCTGGTGGTAAGCTGGAGCAATTAGGAACACTCTTTCAAATGGGCATCCAATTCCTCTTGTTCGATAGATTTTGAAACTAATCCCAGTTTCTCACCCAGCCGCCGGCACATTCATCCGAGTCTTATTGATAACGATGAGGATTTAGTTTGATCCTAGGCACACCTGGTTTACCTCAACTAGAAACACAGTAATTCAGCAACTGGATACACAAAAACTAAAGACCAGTTGGTTCACCCAAGCTTCAGTAATACCAACCTGACAGAGATTAAACAACGCCTCCAAGACGGTAATTCGCGCATGCCTATCTTAAAGGGCATAAACCTAGGGCGTAGAAAAAGACAGAATAGTAACGATGACCGTGCTTCTCAGTATGAGTATAAAAATTCTCATAAGTTCCTCTCTGAAGGTTTCACCGACCACTGCGGTCCCGAAAACTATGTACTGATCAACATATTTGGGATGGCATCTACTTCACAATGAATCTGACTACAGTGTTTCTTAAAGCATCGCCGACGCAGGTACAAGGGATTTCAGAGTAAGGTCGCGTTCAAACGTCGGTCGGTCGTGCGTAGAGACCAACTCATCTATCCCCGGATGGATATCCATCGACCACTTTTGTTATAATGTTATTTTCCGCCACTCGGAAACTGTCGGGGAAATCAACAATAGCAGTACCCCCAACGACCAATTATAAAATCAAATTAATGAAAATTAACAGAGTTGTAAAAGGTTGACCAGAGTAATTTACCTGGTGCTCCAGGTATCAGTGTCAGATATCTTGCATGGACTGTAATCGTTATGACCAAAACCTGACCGCTGTAACCTTTGAACTAGACACCATGGAAATCAGTATCAAAGCCAGTCAATTTTCTCTTCTTGTCGTAGTTCACTTTTGAAGAAAATCGTTGAGAGTATTTTTCAACCTATAAACAGCAGTTCTTGCAGATAAACGCGGGTTACGTTCCATCCATTCTCCCAGTCTTATATGACCTGTCCGATTTCCTTTTTTCCAGTGGTGACTGGTTGCCTCAATAAGGTTCTGTTCAATTGGTGGATCTGTCTGCCCATTTCTGATCGGCAGTCTGTTGGATTTTACTGAGTGACGGTAAGTTTGCAATGACACCCACCATTAACTGTGTGCTCAAACGTTCCCATTCAATCTATCACGGGTTTTTCGCACAGACATTGATATATCTAAAATTCCGGTATACAATAGTAAGAACGCGTGCCTGAGTTCAGCTCGCCATTTTCCGAAAAAATCTGGTTCGATTATTAACAGTTTATCTCTTGCATGAGTCTGGTAGTGAATGATTTCCACGGAAGATGCGTCATTGATTAACTAGCTGCCTAGTGAAATTTCAGTGCATCTTGCGTTGATCTCACTTATTGTAGGTGGTTCGATTTGAGGAAACAAGGAGTCATGGTTACCGCCGTTAACTGCGACCAAAGCCTCATCAGTTCTAACAACTGCTCATTTCATACAATTATGAACTCGGGTGTTCTTAATTAAAGAAGACATTAGTTCAGGAAGACTAAGATATGATGTGGGGTATATAATGTGGATTACACCGATTCATTTGGCTCTATGTAGGGCAGGTGCGAGCACAGATGGTCAATATCGTCCAACGACTGGTACAGAGTTAAACGTCACTCGACTGTCATGAAATCGAACATTTTTAAATCCCGTCCGATTTTTTATTATAACTTTTGAGTGACTCATCGAATGTATCATTTATTTTTGCTTCGCAGACCGTTTTCCTCATATCCGATGGAACCTTCAACAATGAATATTATTTATAAAGTATTAATGTGTTTTTCAGCTGAGTCTCGTGCATGCGGCTGTCTTCAAAATACCTATCTACTCTGTGCTTTTGTCCGGAACAGACAAAGGAATAGGACTGAGATTTTAATCGGTTTCAGGAGCCCAAAATTGAAACCGCAGATCACAAGCACGAACAAAAAGCTTACACGTTTCAAGTTGTATGTATGCAGCTAGATAATTTCACCTAAGACTCACAGTACTTTAGTTAAACTGTTGAACATGTGTTCAGGAATAAATCTGAGAAGAGCTAAGAGGACAGATTCTGACAAAGTAAGTTCATGCGATTTTAACTGTGAGATCAAAGAACGATGAAATAGATACAAACAAAAAGTACACTATGAATTGATAATTTAGATCAATTAACGTCTTCTATTTATGGTTCAGAAATAGCAAATAAATAGATACCCTTTTCCAGTCGAGTGTTATATACTTGATTGTGTGCCAGCATGTTCTATTTTGGCTATTTTTATCTGTAGTAATGTACATCTCATAGACATTTGACAATCCACAATACCTACATAACTCACTGTGCAGCTCTGGACAGAATCGAATTTATGGTGCTATTCAGTCAGCTTTGTCGGATTTGTGTACACGTAGTATCGAGCCACATTCACTCCAAGGGTAAACAGAGGCAAACGAACGAAATTCTGGCTGTAAAGAGACAAGGTTCTTGGATCTTGGTTAAACGAAATTTTCACTTTCACCCTTAAATGTATGTTATAGAACATCACACGCTGAGACGGATGAACATAAGTTTTACCGGTGACAAAGTGTGTCGTAAGCACGTGATTTATCGGAACTGTGCTCAACGGTCACCTTATAGCGTAGCATTACAGTGGTGAATTAGCAGGTTCGAAACCGTTTGGTATTGGCTTTTTGCGTTGCCCGCCAATACGCATCCTCCCACTTCTTGGTTAAGACTTCAGTAGCAATGTCAGCAACTCATAAATCTAAGCGTATGGCTGCATTCCATCCTATGCAACACACATCCGCTGGTACTAACAGTTACCTGCTTTCTCTGAACTATGTTTTGACTGATTCCATTCGTTAGTGTGTTTTGGACGATAAGAGTTGTACAGTATAAGTCAAATGGAATTCGAACATACGTCGAAGTTTTTCAGTTTTTATTTTCAAATCCAGCATCACGCACCTTCGCTGATAGCCTTCGCATTCGGATAGACTTTCTAAAAAAAACCTCTTTCATATTGGAACATTTGACTAGACTTTCGCTCCTGTTTGAGCTGGTCAGTAGTGTACACTCTTATCACAGTTATCTAACAATCACATAGCAGGTTTGGTAAAAATCGGAGGCTTCGAACTGTTTAGAATCTCTTATCTGCAGGGACTACCCATTGTGGTTAACAGACAGATACTGTCTCTTGTCAAAATCGTCAGACACCCTGATCGCTGCTCACAAGCCACAGTGGTGCTGCTTTTCGGAAACGGGTGACTGGAGAGTCTACGGAATGAAAGAACTGTGATCGGTTGTAAGCGATGTTCAACCTGAAATTAACCGAAACCTTAACTACTCATACGTGTTTATTTTCTTGTTGAGAACATGCCGGCAACTGACTGCAAACTGTCCACATTCGATTCTAGTGAGCTAATTAAAAACGACGGAATGCTGGTCACAGAGTACTGTTGTCATGTGTCGTCGTTTAACAACACCAGAAATGCACCTTGTGCTATCCTCTGCGGTAGATCAGTGTCCTCTGTGTCACAGAACTAAATCTACCTCACGGATAGACGAGATAAGCTGAATTAGCTGTCGCTACAATGGACGGTTACACAGCAGTTTGTGTTAAGTGCCCAGGAGAATTTGCTTTCAACTAGGTGAACCGAGATATCGTATTAACATTTTGCCGATCTAGCGAAACATAGTAAGGATGTAAACCCGAAGCATCTGGACTAATCAAGCATCTGCAGCGTAGTCGTACGAAGAAAAATCACCAGACTTTTAACCGAACTAAGGCACAAACAGTTTGACTTGATGGCTAAAGCTCACCGTAAGAATACGGAACATACCGTGGTTGATGACAACAATTTTATTTAGCCACACCGAAATAATTTTGCACTCAGTTTATCACAGTTATGGCTATGACCCTCGGTTGAGTGTCAGGTGATTTGTTGCTGTTCAACTCTGTGCCAGTCAATCATGTTGAAGCTAACATATCTGAACGAACATTATCAAGTGCTCACCAAAAAGTGCGCAAATGCGGATAAAAACGGTGATCGAGATCGTTATTATTTTTAAAGGACCAGTACAGCCAATATGCAGTTTACGACAAATATTTCGACTTCAACCGGACAGAAACTGGTATGTTTCCATGGCATTTGTATTTGTTAAGAATCATAGAAATGGACATCTTATCTCTTTTCATTAGAAAGTCTTTCTCAACCTGATGGGTAAAAAGTTATCCAGCTTACTAATTTCGCATGCAGTTTCCAGTTAAACTTAAACAGACGGCTTACATTCGATCCATGTCAACAACCTCCTCCAGCCTCACTCCAACAGCACTAATCATTACCTAATAAGGTCTTATTGTGCAAATAAGCATAAGATGCTTTGGTGCGTCTCGTGATTACCACAGTCCCAAAGTGAAGATGACGAATGAATGGAAAGTGGTATCGTCTCTATAGGATATTGCGATGTTTCCGCCTGACAAACTACTTTTTTCCGAAGCACCGTTCTTGGATGATTCACATAATTATTCTAGTGTTTTTGCAAAGATATGCTTCTAAACAAAAACACGTTATATTCTTTTGGGAAGCAGTTTTACTGACATTATAAAGTGTACCACGTTAGCCGATTCTTCGTATTGCTTGTCCATAAAAGGTAGATATAGCTGACAGAAATACAAATGCGTTACCTAAGGTTAAGTATCACAGGTGTTGATCAAAACGTGACCTTTAACGCATAAACCCTAGTCAGTGACAGTCAGTTACTGATGAAAGTGTAAAACTTGATAAGAAGCTTCTGCTCATTAGACTGCAGGATTAATGTATTACCCACTAATTGGTCACAATGTGGAGTCAGATTTCAATCTCCCTGGCACAAACTTGCCTTGCACATTTATTATCCACCGGGTGCAAATTCGACATTTTATGGTCATGTTTAGCGGCAGTTCCGTGAACTCACTTCTGGAAAGCCGACCTAATTGCAACAGCATGGAAGTATGACAAAACCGGGTACACTATTACTGTTACTACCGGGTAATTCACGGTCATAAGGGACTGTGGAATATCTACGACTTACGCGAATTGTCAGATTAACAGTGATCCATCTGCTTTCTAGGTGTGAGTGTAATAAAACTTAAGTGAGGGTGTGGATTAGTGCTAGATTGTCAAGACTTTCTGTGTTAATCGTAGTTCGAAGAAGACTGAACCGCTGTTGTGTACATTAGTTATTCATTTTGTCAGTAGATTCGGGATTCGGTTCACAATAGCGCGGTGAAATGCTCAAACCGTGAAAGTTCTACTTTATTAACTAAAATTGCATTACAGCAAGCTCTTGTTCATGACAAGTGTGTAATCATGGCAAATAAGAACGGAGCCTGTCTCATAAGAAATCCACTCCCAGGCTAGGTGCCTAGTATAAGACAGGAGACAGCTGATCACTTCAGATGAGAAATATTAATTTAACAAATAATAGATTAGGGTTATGTCGAGATATCCTTAATATTTTCCAGGAGCAACTGAGGCCACACATGTGACCGAACAGAGGACAGGAATTTTGTTTTTATAGGATATGTTTCCATTAAATTAAGTCACTTTCTTAGGGCACATGGCTGTTAAAAAAACACCCAGTCCTCTAAAGGCAACGCGTGAATGAAAACCAGCATGCATTAAGCAGTGCAAATGGGTAACAAAAAATATGATACTTTCTTAAAGGCCTATCAAGGTAACCTTGTATACCGAAGGACTGCATTCATAAACGAGACTGATTTTCAAATTAGCCGGAGTCTTACAATAAACGTAAAACTTTCCCCAAAAGAATTCGGCAAGGACGTGTTTTATTTCTAGTTTAGGTTATTTCAAAACGTTCGCCACGTACGAGGCAATTGAGTTTCTGTCTGAAGATTATGAACTAGGATGACATGTCGATACAGACCTGTAATGATCTGAGTGGGCTGAATTCAGGGCCTACCGCGCTTCCAGCGAGAACTGTGTTCGCTCGCCAACTAACCTCTCTAAGAGCGTACAAATGAAAAGTGAACATGTTTCTCACGTTTGACAGTTGTATCTCACAGAAGGCTGATCGAAAGTGCACACCCTCAAATGACTGTCTTTGCACTGGATGTGTCTGAGTTTGATCATGTTGGTTTGTTGAATCATCCCTCATCCTGCCTATTGAGCTGGTTTTGTTTGTGCGGCTTGTAATGAGTGTTTAAAGGAGGCCACTTTTCAACGCAATGTAAAGCGTAATCGATTGTCTGTAAATCCATCCGATGATCCATAATGAGTACGTTTGTTACAGCAGGCGGCATCAGCGGCCCACAAATAAGTGGTCGGTAGTGTATGTCAATGGATGACTTTTGTGTCAATGAAGCCCTTCAAGTTCTAAAAGCAGCCTAAAAAAGAGTCCGTCTGCCTGTTCGAAAATGCAACACATTGAAATAGAAATAAAGTAGTCAGAGGACAGATTACAATATGAATTCATTTCGTACACTCTCGCTAGTCATAAAAGTACGACTAGCATATAAACAAAACCAATAAGATTTAATTGAAACGATTAGAGGCGCAAAACGGGCTAGATCTTGTTTGGTACTCACGGCTAAACCCACAGTAAACAGAGGTTGACAGCCAATTGTTTTTGTGTGCATAGAACTGACTGTCGACGGCTGATCAACAATGCTCCAATATACTTGAGAATTTGTGGGTTGTGGACCTTCATTAAGACCTTAAACGAGGATGCGATAATGAAACTTTCACCTATGATCGATTGGGGTTAGCTGTACATAGGGCACTCAAAAGATGAATGTATAGTCCCCAACGGGAGGCCCGATTACTGCAACCCCGACTGACAGATACGGAAAAGCGTGATTCACTCCGCACGTGATAGTTAATACAAAAGGGATACATGCTTGGCGCAATTCACTGATAAATAAATTTTTCTTCTAGGGGGAATCGAGCGAAAGTCAGGCTTTGGCACATCACTAACCTCCGTCGATTTGCTCAACGTCGACGTCAACACGGCCCAAAGTCTATGTTCCGGAGCTTGGATTATCTGGCGTCTCCCATTAACAGATTTGGCTTCAAATCCACGTGTGCCCCCATGCCAGTTGACGCGACTGTGGTTACACCGGTGCGTTGTATTGTTCGCCAACCGAATTCTGTTAGGACGCCTATGTTTAGGTAAATCCATTGGGTAAGGTTTCCAATCCGAACTCCCGTATCTAAGCTGTGAACTTTGTTTCATCGTAATTAACTGCAATAGGGGTAGTTTTGATCAGTGGATTTTCTTCTCCCATCTGGGTCGCAATTGTGTGTTTCGGTCTTTCTATTGATTGGCCGGCCTACATATTAATTAAAGTTGCATTGTGTGTCATGTGCATCATGTTAAGAGTATGCCTTCTGTTTTGCATGCTTATGCTTCCTCCAGTTCTGTTCTTTTGGGCATTTTTTCTACCAGCTTTTTCCCCAAGAACAGCATATGCAACCGAAACATCGTCTGACTGGGTTAATGGTAGTTTTTGCGATTCAGGATGTAAAACATTTGTTGGTGTATGTACAGGTTGCTTGGGGCTCGATTCAACTCAGCCCCAACTACCAGTCGCATGGTTGGGGATTCAAGCTCTGGCTACTTCGACTGTTCCAATCTGTTGTATGTAGGAATAGTTGATTCCCAGAATTGCACTCAAATGCACGCATTAATATATATATATATTACTTCGTTTAGATTGTAACAATGAGCACTTTTATATTGTGATACATCTTATCTTACATCTTCGAGGTCTTTCTTACCAACTGAGCTATAGCATTGGAATCCCTCTGATTTTATTTTGGAGAGAGAGATATCTTACCGTCTGGCTACTCAATATGGACTGCCTCCTCAGGGAGTACGTGGTGAGTGAGCGAAACCACAAGTCGTGCAACTCAAGCCACTCTTGGTGAGTGTTATGTTTAGGCATTCTGTGGCTTCAGTCACTATGACAGACTAACCCGAAACAGATGCCGCCAACTCTGTAACCACCGACCATTCGCGTTGCACTACTCAGGTGACTATACTACTGCATTTGTGTTGACTAGTCCTTCCGAATCACCAGAGTTCATGTTTCAAATTGTTATGTTGCATGCTTGCGGCAGTAATACACCTACTGACCACTCACTGTGCTCTAAAAAAGGCAACAGATACAACATCGTCAATCTATACACAAACAAGAACAGAAGTGGTTTTTCTCGTTCAACCCAACTCATTGTTCGTTATCAACAGTGAATTTACGAGTGGCAGTTTTACGTGAAGTACCTTGATTGATCGTGTATGCACGCATACGCATTTGAAGCACTGCACTAGTTTAACAATAGCATCACGCGACGAAACAAATTCATATGCAAAAAATGCGTACACCAAGCCAAATCCATCGCGTTGACCAACTTACTATCCTGGAAACGGTACCGATCACGTCAAATACCAAACACTGCATAGTGCAACGGTTACTATCATATCGAAATGTAAAAAATCAATGGTCAAACATAATAGTCCACCAAAAACCTTCTAGACACCAACTGAGGACTATTAAAATGCTTCATTGAACCAGAAGTCGAATTAATAGGGTATGGAAAAGTGAATAACAGTTTGTCATTGGTCTCCATATGCCACTGCGCCAATGCAAAGTGCACGCGTACACATTTTAAGCTTTGTTGTTGATTACCAACGAAAAGACCACGGTTTTTCACCAATTTAAATGACCAAAAGCTGTTACTTTGTACGCCTTCATAAAAATAGACAGAATGTCAATAATTTTATCGGTCAAGATGGAATCACGCCCTATAGGTGATCAGCGACTATGGTGTATGTACAGTAGCCGCAATGGCTGTCAAACAGTAATATTCGCTAGCGAAAGTCTTACTATATCCCTGGCCTTGTTGGAGACAGGTTGTCCAGAGTTCGCAAGTTTCACGCCCCGCCGCCACTTTAAGTCAGTGGTACACATCACGTGAGAGATAAGCTGTTTAGATCAATCGGCCGGTTAACTGACAGTATAGCAGTCCCTTATGCTTTTCCTATTAATAAGCTGGACGATACCGCTTGGAGCATCTCAGTATAAAAGAACCTTCTGAACTGAAAGTTCAAAGACTTGTTCAGTTTTTTTTCGTCTGAGATTGTCTTCAACCTTATAGCCACAGTACAGCCAGATGAAATCAGTTGTGCTAACGAATGTTTTCGGTCACTGTCATCAAGCCATGCAAAGGTCATGAATTATATATTGAACAACAAAAGAAATCACATAGATCGGTAAATGCCTCACCGGGTGGGGTAGGTTACGGTCTAGTGGAAGAAGGTGGTGGTGTTTATTGAGTCGTTCGACTCAAGTCCACACCAAGTTACCTGTAATCCACGAAAGTCTTCCTCACTATCTAACAGCAGACGGGACAATTTATCTTCGAAACAGTTAGTGAGACAGCGCTCGTAAAAACTTTGTTCCATTGGACAGTAAGTGGATAAGTAATTAAAAGGAATAATTTCCAACCTTGAGTGTGGGACATCCTCAAAAACTGGGCAAACAATAGGCCTTTACAACAAAGTGACATCTCCCAATCATGGGAGACGATATAACGGAACTGAGCCTAATGAAACAAGTGGTCACTGGTTGGGTCAGAGCAGAATGACTGTTTTTACATCAAGAAGTTATACGAATTATAAGTTAATCAAGGAAAAATGTAAAAGGAAAATGCCTAACTGTGACGTTGAGGAATTTACAGGGCACAGTGTGAATTACAGTAAAGGGAACGGCAGCAATAGCTGAAGTAAGAATAAGGATGACTATTGCAGTTTGTTTAAGGAAGACAGTAAAACGCAAGATGAGCTTTCAACATTAATTCAACTAAGCACAGCAACCTCGAAATGATCAGGCACACCTTAACAAAATCTACAGTGTTGGTGTGGATGAGGGGAAGTGACGCATGCGCCAGCCGTGGTTGACTGCGTTAAATGATTCACGTTCGGCCGGGTTTTCAGTGGTTAGGGGAGAGATGTCCAAGGATGGTGAAGGGTTGGTGCGAACCCCTTCTGTGCACGCGGTTGTGGGTCATGCAGTGTGATGAAAATGGCTTCAGCTGTTAATAACACTTCCTCCCGAACTGATCTGGGATGGGCTTGGTGGATCTTGAAATTGACCCGAATCGCTTCATCCGGTTTATTCTGATGGCGAGTTTAAGACATTCGGCAGTTTGACCGAACCATGGCAGTCATTTCAGACAGATTTCACCAATCCCTTCCAATAGCCTTGTTGTGATTCCTTTAGGGCGACCAGCGTGACAGTAAAAGATGAGACGGTGGATGCCAAAATACACATTTCCAGTCATGCAAAATGCCAGGCAAACCTAAAGTAGTCTACCTTAATCTGGAGGGGATTGAAACGATCGAAAAGCCTATCAGTAGTAAAGCAATTTAACAAGCATGTTAAATTTAGCACCAGAATCGGAAAAACAAAGGCTGCTATGAGATAACTCAATCAGTGTTGACAAGGAATTTCTTAATTTTCTCCGAAGTACTCCGGCACAGCAAAACACTGTCGAATCCGCTCAACGTCACGGTCAAAACGAAACTGATACAGGAGCATCAAAAACGTGTAATCAGTTCCAGCGTTTAGTTGCAGTCTATATATACCACGAGGTGGATTAAGAGTTGTTCGAAAAATGCATACAACCAGGAATGCAAAGATAAGATGGAAAACGGGAAAAAATCTGCTGTGTGGTCTGAACCCCATCAAGCCACAGACTGAGTTTCCGAGTAAACCAGAACGATATGTTCACATTTTCTCTGTAACGTTGAGTAGCACTATATTAGAGACCATACCATTATGCCCTAGATTTACCATCTGAAATCCGAATGCATTCGTTTAGACACTGAAGTTTATGTCGGAAGATTACATACGCAACTATTAAAATTTGATACTGAACACTAAAAGTCTACCCCTTTGAACGCATGTCATAGTTATCTGAGTACCGGACTGCAGTTTACTGAAGCTCTAAATGAATTTTGAACCAGTTAAAACACACCAATCATGAAGCCAGATAAAACTAATTACACCAGTAACATGTCACCGATTCTATCAGATTAGTCAACTTTTCACAAAAAATGGAAAAATTTAAACATAAAACGACTGTACTAGATAAATGCTTATTCATATCATTTCTGCGACTGATTCAGTCATGCGTTATTGAGTGATCGCTCCAGAGGTGTCAGCCTTAACGGCCTGTTCTTACGTTGCGTCGGAAAAAGTTGACCAGATCAGAATTACAAATAAGAATGAGATCGACAAGAGTTGCCAGCTGCGCTCTTTTCCACCTCGCTCTGGCAAAGTCAGACAAAGGCTAAAAGCCAGTGTTAGTTGAGTTGTGTTTGACGGACGGGGTCAAATTTCTGCCTGGATTGGATGCATGTGCCTTGTCACGGTAATTCAAAATTGTGATCGAACTACTCTTGAACACACAAATCCGGGTGGCGTAGTCGGATTGCAACCGACTCAGCTGTGGACAAGATGGAACACTGGATCTTTCATGACGGGGTGGACGGGGTGCGGTAAGCGACGCGAAACTCCCACTGTATCTGTATCGGCTACAGCCAACCAGGTGGGCCAGAATGGATCAATGTTCATCGTTGTCCCGGAGTGAATCCACACCGAGCAGCGTTCATGAATTCTTCCGACAAACGTGGAGCAGTGCGACCAATGTGGCCTGAACCGCAGGAGCAGTCAAGTGAATACATCAAAGGGGAGGTAATATTCCAATGAACACAGCCCTTATCAAACTTACCTCGTTTGCGAGCATAACTACAACAGAATTGTACTTGTGTTTTTTCCACCAAATTTATCCTCGTTCTATTCTTAATCAGTGACTTCCATTGTTAATTATTTGGTATAGAATCACACCAACCCTAGACGAAGAATCGGTTTCCAAGATTTCTACAGAAGATTTCATCTAGTTAAAAGCTGAAAAGCCATGCGTTTGTAAAACCGAGGAAAACTGTTAACTGCTAAAAAAAACTAGGCAATATAGGCAACCTTATTATGAGAATGTCGACTACCACGGTAGCTATATCGTCAACGCAAATTGTTTTTAAGCACTCAAAGGGAGTCTGTGGCGTTGGACAACCGAAACCTCAGCAAACCGGAGTACACGTCTCCGGTTACTCCGAAAAGTCACCGAGAATGCGTCAGTAACTAAGACTATGTCCTGTTTGGATTATGTACCTTGCAACGGATGATTCTGGGTGCCGTCCGTTGGCATCTGTACAGGTGCCTGATGTTTCTAACTGAACTCCCAGTCACTTTGGAACTTAATTCTTGATACGAACAGCTAGTTGTCGGTTTGTCTTCCCTATGTGGGTCACACTGCAGCTACACGGATATATGTATAAACATTGGGATGTGACTGATGTACACTGTTTGCCGGTAACTGGGCAACTGTGGTCAGAATGTACGAAATTTTACTGCGGAGAACACCACACGAATTGCGTCTTCTACTTGTTTTTTCATTCTGGTTCATCAAGGAAGCGTGCTGCTTCAGATTTCTCCAAAAAAGATTCGTGAAAGATATCATCAGTAAATTTGACACGCTCTCCGTCTCGAGTGAAAGTTGATTACCGAAAGACTAGATGGTCAGTTTTATAAATCGTGCCTGTCCACTTGTCAGTTCCTACGCGAGTTTATCAGAAGCTCCGGTCATTTGGGCTGCAACCAAACAGCTCTAATCTCAGACAGATTACTAAATCCCATATCGGACTATGACAACAAATTTGGAATCGCTCGGGGGATACATAGGAAGTTAGGTCTATTGTGAGCAATCCATCGATTGTTTGTCAAATCAAGTATAATAAGTTTTATAATACAGTTCTGCAATGTACAGAAGCAAATGTGACATGATCGCCTGGTGATTTTTTGTCTGGTTACAAATGCCCCATCATTTTCTGAAGACTTGGATGAATACATAACCAACCCGTCATCAGAAACACTATCATACACTCAGTTGGAAGCCTTCTTCTTAGGATTAGGGTTTGCCATACCAACAAACAAAACTGAAAAACTTGGGTTGCATGTCCAGTTTGGAAATCTTTACGATTAACTTCAGCAGCATTCACTAACGTCTGTGGAAAATCAAAATTAGCTGAAGGCAAAACTAGTGGGTGTCGTCTATCAACATCAGAATTACAAACAAAGGCGTCACGACCCAATAACACCGACAAAATGTCAAAGTTTAGGAGAACCGAGACAAAATGAGAAATAATGGTTTTAAGTCCGGACTAAGGTTCAGCGGGTGTGTTGGTGGGTGAAGCGGAATACCTGGACAAAATGTTTAAAATTATTGGTGATACACTCTCCCATGATAATCTTGACAGCATTCAGGAAGTGAAAAACGTAATTTCCGGAGGCTGGAAAGATCGAGGATAAATGGCATAATATCTATCGATCAATGCAAGTTGATGAGGACAATCGGTACATGTACGCCGCAGTTGTACGGACTGCAAAAAACTCAAAAACCCAATGCCCTATTTCGGCCCATTGTGTCCATTTGTAACGCACCGCAGCACAAATTACACCTTCTAAGAAACATCGACATTACTCTTTGTATGAACCATAAATTGTTAACAAGTACGGCTTTTGATATCCAGTGTAGTGTATTAAGTCAATCGCGTATTCCTGAACTTTCATCGGAAACTAACCTTTGGTAGTACCGTCTGTTTAAGTCAAACGCTGTCAGTGTACTAAAACTATCATTGTCTTCCAAAGATGCGTCATCCCATGATGCGGGAACACTGAGAATTCTTTTTGTAACAAACCGGCCTTTTGTATCAGTTAGCTAGGGAATATTTGAAAAAGATGCATGTTTCCTATCTTAACAATACACTGCCATTCAGTTATTTTCACGTCCGGATAGTGGACTCAAAGAAGACCTTGCACTCTACTAACCCCGAATGCTATATGTGTATGAGGAAAGGAACTGAGGAGCACCCATCCATAGTAACAGAAATGATTGCATTGAAATACCTTCACATTGGTCACACGTTTACGATTAGTGGATATGCAAACTGAATTCGGATAGCAAGTTATTTCACCTGATTGTCTAGATCAACTGGTCATTGAAGCTAGAAGTTAGTTGAATCCTCTTTGCTTGACGGCAGTGAACTTTTTCAAATTTTGCAGTCACAATGTAAATCTCATGAGCGTTAGTGCTCATGTATACAGTCAACTCAACGAATTGCTCTTACGTCGTAATTAGGAGCTTTCGTTATCAGTACTGTCGAGTGCTTAGCAATGATTAAGGGAAAATAATTGAGTTGAAGTTCTTGAAATCATACGAAAAATCACGACTTCAACTTCAATTTTACCTATTCACAATAACGAAAAACTTTGTATTGTCATACACTTGACAGTTAAACGAACCCTATAGTACTTGCTTCAAAATACATCGAAGCACTAGTTAGGTGACGGATTCTTGAAGGTTACATGTGTCGCAATCAGCACACACAAACCTGCGTGTAGATCCCAATCTAGGGATTTATTCCGATTGTACAGGGACTAAAAGAAAGGAGTGGTTGCTAACCTTGTGTCCACTCTTTCACATGCTCCTGTGGAGCAGGTTTCGTCGGAGGACATGTGGGCACCAACCTGACGAAGTGCGAGGTGAAGTCCACTTCGAGTTGTTGTTGCTCACTTCAAGTACCCACTTGCGGACAGATTTAGATGAAAATTCCAAAATACTTCATTGGTTATGATGATGTGGTGGGCTACTGGCACGCAGCTGAACAGTGGCGTGCACTTGGCGGCACTCCACGTTAAGACCAACACAAACAGTTCCACTGATTTCGCACAGTGGGAGGCAGAAAATCAAATAAGATACACTGAGCCTTGAGAAACGTGAGATCTTTGACCAGCGAACAATATCAAGGCAAAAATCCAGGCGGACGGTAAAATGTGAAGACGACAGACTGAATCTAAAGCTCCCAGTTTAATGCTGTAGTATGAGGCGTCTTTTAGCAAGAGTGACTGATAAATTTCTCGATTAGTGAAGGTGCCAGGCTTAGGTGTTATTCAGTGAATAGCAACATACTCGTGTCAAAGTAATTGATAGGCACTCAAACAACTGACAATGAACACTGTCCCGTGGCTAGAATCAAAATGGTTGGATGAAACGTGAACTTCCGATGGGAAACCATAACCGGAAACTCCAAGAATGACAGTTTATGATCATAACACCAATACGCTGTCAAATTCTTCAATGCGCCCAGACGCGTAAGTGACAGCTCTGTACAGCGCCAGATTTGTGGACGTGTTCTGTTTATACGATCATGAACATGCGATATAGACAGACTAAAACAAGAGAGAAACTCGAAGCCAAAACTTTTTACGGAAGAGGTTGCCTGAAAGTTTTATCTGTATGCAAACGCTGCTATCACATATCAGCAATGATCAGTTTGAAACAATTAGAACTCTGCTACTCAACAGCCATTATCAAATCGCCGATCATCGATGTTGTCTAAACAGGCTTGTCGAGTTTATATGTGACACCACATTCGCTGCATTTGTGGTGACCTGAAGAGTGTACGTGGGTTTTTTGAACAACGTTATATTATTTAGTTAGTCATGAAAAGTACCAAATGCAGATGAATGGCGTCCGAGTGGTTTTCCAGCTCACAAAAATTGCGTTTCATAGGCGCAGTTTCTGATTTATTTCACTACTTATTATTAGGTAGTAGAAAAAGACAAATGACTGAAAAACAGATTGAGAATAACAACGCTATGAGCAAGTTGCAATACTCTGCGTTTCAACCACCTCAGGTGACCTTCCTCAAGAATGTTGTAATCGAAATCGTACAATACTACAAGTTACTCATAACGTTGTTATTCTCAATCTGTTTTTCAGTAAGATGCTAAACATGACACCGAAACTGTTTGACTTCATTCATACTAAATTTGGTGCGGATATCTTACAAAAGACAAACGACTATTTTCTGGACCGCAAATTGGGAAGCAGTGGTACAGTGTCTAAAACATGATCTGCACGGATGCACAACATCCCCATGACGACGAAATGATTAACAAAATTAAGCTGCGTAATGCATCACCCTAGTCTCCTAACATCGTTTAAAGGCTTCAAATAAATAACCGACTTAACAGCTCTCAAATTAGTGATGCCTAGTGGACTTCGTTAACCAAATATTTATCCACATGAAAAGTTCGCGTGAGCCTTCCAACGTCTATGATCAGAGGCAAATTTATCAGAACACATTCACGTTTGAAATTTGATTGGGCCAGCTTTAGACTGACTAATATGCCCAACTGAACAAAGTTGGTCTGTGAACCTGTCAGCCAACTCGAACTGTTTAGCGAAGTGTCAGGCAACTTATGAGTTCAGATCATCGGTTGGCAATAAAATTGGAGGTAACGTGGAATAGTGATGGTCGTCTATTTCACCTTTAAACAAACGCCACGTGCAAAGCAATGCTAGAATATCTACCTACAAGACACAGCAGACTATTGCATCGTTTTATCCGTTTAAGCTTTGTTGTACGCCCGAAGAACACATTGAGTTAGAGAAATTCCCTGTAGCAAGACCTACAGTATTTTAAGATTTCAGATCCCTCAAATATAGACCTTTCAAATAAGCGCAGTACACACGGTTGGCGATACTCTTTTCTGGATTGGCTGGTCACTGTGTGACTTGCGCAGTGTCTACCCACATACCTAGTATCCAGTGTAAACCCGAAGGATTAAGACAGTAAGGTGTGAGAGCGGAGGTTTTATTCTAGTTACGCACTGAATCACCTCCTCGTGGTGATGACTGGGCAGCCTCGGTGTAAACCTTGAGTGGCGAAGCGTTCAACAACTCCAGATAGGGCCGACCACCCTACCTGGTTTTAACATACTGGTTACACTCGACCAAGACGAGAAGATTACCACCAACATCTCCATGCATGCATCTATCAGCATACAGGATAGGCGTGTGTTCTGAATGTGGCCAGATCTGTAAATCGAACGCCGGCTTGTCAACGCATACTCCTATGCGTCGACTAAGGAATGGTTCAAAGCGAGAATTAGATACCCAGACCGTCACGGTCTTTGACTGCGTCGACTGTGACGGCAGATATCCCACCAAGATTGATCTCAATCAACGCAGAGGGCACGCCCATTCCTCCGAAAGCAACCGTGAGAAACGTACGTGCATGTAAACCGCCGGGTCAATTTGGTCTCAGCAAGAATCGCCTTCTCTTCTCAGATGCGCCAATGCCTTGGTTCCATCGTGCCCCACTCGACAAGATCTTCATCACTGGCTCCTGTTACATTTCTAAGGTTGTACTTCGGAGAGCATTCGGACCCATCTGTGTGCGCTGAATTAACAGAGAAATACTGTCCCCGTTGTCAATTTAGCCATCGTCTCGCAGACTAACACGACATCGGGCATTGGGTCACAAGCTGCTAAACACTGCGAGAAGTTTACCTGTTTGATCCAAACAACGTTTACCTAACTGGAGCGATGAATTACTAGCTATTGTCTGGGATCTTCAGACAGGTATGTTCACAATGGTACAAGCTAAGTTGTTGCTGAACATGCATGCCTCACAAGCTTTTCCGTGAACCTAGTGACTAATCACCCGACGGCGTACTCGTGTTAAAGTGGGAACCCACGCGATCAGAAAGTGGACACGGAGAGCTGGCTACGCAGAGATTTAAACGATTCACCACCAGCGTAATAGAGACGCAGAGTTCACAGTATTTTCTGAAAACTGGAGAACTACCTACAAAATGGACCGCGACCTTCCGGACAAATCTAACGAGTACCGGTCCGAGGTACTATTGGCTCATCCAAACCCTGATTTGCGAGGAACTCACACGATTCTGCCTCCGGACTGGTCGTTGGTCGACCGGCTTAATGGAAAAGAAACATCGCTCACCTTGAAGAACATGAAAAACATTGCTCCATGTTTAGACAAACTTTCGCCCAAACGTTTGAAGTGCATGATAGCTGATGCCTTGGCCGGATACTTCAACCTTTTCTTGCCAACCCGAAGTTGTCCAATCCACCTGTGCCTCTTCTGCATCACGCTTGTACCCAAAGTACACCGTCCTTCATCTCCCACTTAACCCACACCTATCGCCGTATCTACAACATTGACCCGTTGTTTTCACAAGATATTGGCCGATCGCTGGAATACGCATCTGCAACTGGCCGCTCTCCAAGTTACAGTCCCACGCCGTGGTGGTTGTCTCCGGGATACCTCACTGCTTCATGCGCTGCTCCGGAACTCATGCACCACGTCTTCACTTCTGTGTGCGGCTTTTATCGACGTAACAAAGCGTTCGATTCTATCTCACAGGTCTCAATTATCAGATCGGCCCAAGCTTCCGATGTTCCTCCACCTCCAACACATTACACTGATAACTCCCATCGGAATGCTTCCGCCACACTGGGAGGTTCCGCCTCTGGTCCCAACGTGGTGGTCGCCAGGGCGACCCACTGTCGTCGCTTGTATTCGTCATGGCAATGGATGAGGTGCTAACTGTATCTCGACCGGAGGTTGGTTACCATTTCCACGATACACTACTCAGCGGTTTTGCCTATGCCGACAATCTGATCCTTCTGGCCTAGAATCCCACACGTCTCTCCGAGAATGTTGCAACTGCCGCTATTGCCCTGGAACTATCCGGGCTGCACATCAACACACGCAAGGTTAAGCTCAAGGTCGTCCGCGGCGACTACAAACACAATGCAACCGCTATCTCCAACGCTACTATTCACTTTGGACGTGAAACTACCCATTCAGTGAGCACCTCTTGCACAGTGACCTACCTAGGTATCCCGTTCACTTGGGAATATAAAGCACTGACGAATCACTGTCTACAAATTCATACGATGCTGGGTGAAACCACCAAAACGCCCTTGCAGCCACATCAACGCCTAGAAATTCTCAGACGACATCTGATCCAGAAGATGAATCACCCGCTATTATTGAGCCGAGTCCACTGAAACACGCGCAAAGTTATAGACTGTGCAATTTACCGGTTTGTTCCGCAGTGATCCCGCCTTACCAGAGACACGCCAGTTAGCTGTATCCACATCACAACTTGGCTGGTGGATCTGGACACTCTGAGTTTGTAAACCACCATTCCTGTGTCGTGTAATTCACGAGTGGAGAAACTGCTGTCCAGTCAATGTCCAGTTCTGCGAAATATGGTCAAAGATGATCCATTTGACCCTATCGTGAGGAAAGTGAGCGTCCCGGTAAGTGTTCAGGGTGTAGTGGTGACGTCCAAGGAAGAGGCCCACGCGGTTTGGATGGATAAACCCTATCACTCGCTAGACGGCCGTGGCCTTCAGGAAGTGTCACGCGTTCTACTTTCTGATCGTTAGCTGTTCAATCCAGAACGCATCTTCCCCAGAAGTTTTGTTCATGCCATCCAGCTCAGATGTAATCTCATGAGGACTAAAGTCCGAAGTCCACTAGGTGGCCGAAGTGACTACTCATTTCTCTGTCGTGGCAACTGCGCCCAACCAGAAAGCCTCCCTCATATTCTCCAGGTATTCTGTATCACCCATGACGCGCACGCACAACTTGGCGAAACGACCGCGCAACTGGGCTTACACAGTCTTCGAGGAGCTGCGAGTGTCAACGGCGAGCCTGTACATCAGATCCGATGTGATCGCGGTTTGTGATGGAGTCACTGTGATGCTTGAAGTCAGTATATTGGATGACTACCGAAGCCAACTTGACTGGGCGGATAAGGTTGAAAAGTACGGAACCGACTCTCATAATACCGCCATTCAGTCGGCTCTCCATGCCATGGGATGTTATGTGAACTCTCCTTCTCATCCATCTGTGATCATTTCTTTTCGCGATATCATATTTCCCTCTTCATGTAGCGTTATTCTTCAACTTGGACTTTTCTCCTACGCAGTCCCGGATTTATGCTTACTGACTCTTCTGGGTTCCTTAAAAACCTACGATACATTTGTGCGGGAAACCTGATGTTATCTCTCGGACAGCTCTCTCACCATGAAGGACACTTTCCTGTCCCGACAAGTAAGCCTCAATGGTCATAGCATCCCTGTACCCCGAAGAGCTTTTGATTTTTTGAGACTGACCGTTCATTTTATTTTGTCCTATTCTACCTTTCCTCTTCCTGAAATCTGTGTGTTACATGAAGCACAAATAACTGTCGCTTGCTACTGTTGTGAAAAGATTTGTCAACTGTTCAGTGTTGTTAACCATCCAGCGCCTCACATTTGAAACAGAGGTCGGTTCCACATTCGTCTCCTACATATCTGTTGTTTAATCTTGGTTTCACTGTTTGATCTTCCTTTGAATGAAGACGTGAATACTACTCTTCAGTATGAACGATATTAGTAGGCTATTATGAAAAAGCAGTCCCTGCCTCTCGGAAAAGACTTGTGGATAATAGAATGGTGGAATCTGAGCTAGGGAGAAGGATACTGAAGATATCGGGCAGGAACAATTACAGCACAAAGGCATGTGTTGGAATACTTCACATCAAGGATTAGGAAGACATTCAAGGATCTAGCATTCGGACTGAGAAACCTAACAGAACCTTCAAAATAGAGTGCGTTTGCAAAGCTGAAGAAAGAGATAAGAAACAGACCACCACGACCCAATTTTCCGAACAGAAAAGATTATGGTTCACCAAACTATCGCGATCACTGGCTGATGCGACCGACAGATGTACACTCGACTTAATTTGTTTGTACCTAATACATCCGCGGTCTCTTCGTCCACGGGTCTCTGTGAGTCCGTTGATGAACTAGCAATCTGAGAAGACCAATGCATTGGGGTCTGCATTCGTCAAACCACAAAGTTACCTCACGTATACACAAGCAAACACAGGCATGTGCACATGTTTTGGCAGTGGGTCAGCGACTGGACATAATGAAAGATAGTTATCCTGCTTGCTAACACTCAATTTAACCAATGGGTAGTTCCGATAGATTGTCGATAGAATAGACTAGGATGCTACAGGCTAGATACTGTCAAGTCCACAATTAGTAACTGGGAATTTAAAGCCCGTTTTGTAATGCAAGTAGACCAATCTATTGAATAGCGCTGGCAAAAAGATTTTAGGCACCCTCTGTGTATAACAAGGTTATCCAATAGGCAAATAGGGATGTGAGCGTACACAGTAAAATTGTTGGTTTGGCCGACCTTAGAAAGGATGATCCACATGTGAATAATGGGCTGGATCCTAAAAAGTGTCCAGAATCTCATATTCAGAAAGCTGGACTATCAAATACAGATCCCGTCACACTACTGCAGTTACATATTACTTGTGTTGTATATTAGGCAGTTTCGTTGTGAGTAGTATACTACTCACAAGTAGTGAATTACCCACGGGCGACATTCAGGAAGAAGAGGACAAACCCCGAACACGACGGACAAGAAGAGACTATCGGAACAGTGTGTGCATGCTGTGTGAAAACTTGCACCAAGGTGAATGACAACGTACTGTCACCCAATGTATATGAGTGCATGTCTGTCGTGCAAATGAGTGCACGCGTTTGTGGTTTAGTTTTTGGCATGACCTGTACGGAAGTTTGTGCAATACACGAACCTACTGGTCTTTTGCGGACACAACACTTAGACAAAAGTGATGTTTACACACAATCCTAGTCAGATTGGCACCGACGTCAATGTGTACAGTTGCTAAATAGGCCACATCCGAGTTCTTCATTTGTTGATGTATCAACTGGTGGACAGCTGTAGTGTTAAAACAGGTTGCTTTTGTTTACACTTTGTCCCCCTTCAACTATCAGAAAACCCTTGGGCAAAACTATAATCGAAAGTAGTACGTAATATGGTGAATTACTAGCTACGACTCTGAGCACCTCCCATCCGTAGGCCCCTAAAGGATCCAATATAGCATGTGTTATTGTGTCCAGATTACATGGCATGGGATTGCATTAATGAAGCAAAGTGAGCGACCCAACAGAGATGGTCAAGTGCCACCGATTTGCGGACCTTTCGACCGGGTAGTCACAAGCAGCATAATGTGACGGAACCGGCAAGGTATTTTCTGTAGAGATTGCATGGAGTAGCTATAGTTGTTAGTTGTCTACAGACGTGAAGACTGGCTCAAGTCAGTCTTCTCTTGCATAGTTCAGATCTTCGCGAGTGAAGCGACTTCATGTTAGTCGTATTGTTATGTTTCGTCAAAGCTGCAAGGTACTACAAAATACCATGATTTTTTCACCCAGTGAAAGTATGCGGCTGTTTGTTACCCTATTTCGGCATTTGACTTTATATGCGCCAATTGCCGACTAAGTCATCCCCACATCAAGCAAGACAATCTGATCAGCGGATGAGAGCTACTTAGTTTACAGGTTTTACAGCCAAAGCGCATAGTACTGCAACGCAAGCGTTCAGTACCACGGGTCTCTTAATCAAGTGAAGTTAACTAACGATAAGTAGATTTTGGTATAGTTACACTAGTCAACAGCTGTGCATATGTTCTATCGGGCTCATATCGCTCAATCTCATTATCCCATTGTTTTGGTCAGCTTGTTCCACAGTCGCTAACAACCACAGCTGACATATATCCAACAGACTAGCGGGCAACAAGGAGCTGGGAACCAGTATGTATCACTAAAGTTAACTGTGAAGGGAGAAAACCGCGATGTTTATTCAGTAGGGTTTGCTGCCTCGGCCAATTTGCGTTAACCGGTGGATGATAAAATCATGTGTGCATTAGTAAGAATGGTTGGCAAACTGAGAGAAGGATGATTGAGATGCGTGAGAACTGCGTAGTGCAGATGCACTTAGACACAGCTTCTGTCTTACCAAAAATAGACTGCAGTTAACCAATTATTACAGAGTTTGACTCAGCCAATCAAAACCATGTCAAATATTTAGGCTACCCATTGTAATTATGGCAACCATAAAGTCATTCTAACGTCGTACACAGATCAAAGCGCTTTTCCACAAACGCACACAGCTGGAGTGAACGAATGATGAGAAAGGAACGAGAGCATATTACTGTTAAACACTGGTCATATGGATGCAGTGGCTGAATACGCTATGACCATTCAGTGTTCAGGAGCTGACATGCAGTCTATCATTCCACTTACAGAAAAATGTTCCCTATTTTTTAGATAGGAGAGGAGTATGTATTAAATAGTCGATATTTGTGTTTCCAAAAGTTTCATTAATCTCTCTGTATCAGAACACCCATACCCAAGACCACCCCAAGTGCATCAGTATCAACAAACCATATGAGAATGGTGTACTTTGCTGACTATTTAAACTATATTAAGCGTATGCCCAGAAGTCAGATGACAGTTGCAATCCGATACTTTATTATCCAGTTATATCAATAGATGTGAGCTACAATTTAGACTAATTCTGTATGGTAGTAAATCAAAAGTCTTAAACGATTGTGGTCGGTGCGTTGATAAGCAGATTGAGAATAACACAACGTTACGAGCAAGTTGTAATACTCTACGTTTTAACCGCCTCGGCTGGCCTTCCTCAGGAGTGCTGCATGTTCAAAATCCATCGTTTAACTTGGATTCAGTCTGTTCCCGACTATTCAGTTTCAGCTTCCCGCGGAACAAATTAGACGAAACGGTCACTGATGTTGGTCCCCTGTTATGAGACTAGTTGCAACACAATGGCTTCAGCTGACTTACCAAGCAAAAAGCAAACGGCATAATGTTCAGTATGCTATGGAAAAGAGTTTTACACTTTGTTGAAAGCTTTGCACAATATGGAATTTGATCCTGTTGGTTGTCTGTTGTGGATGCCGGAATTATGTTGAGACTTGGTTCCGCTTCATCTAGTTTTCATTTATTTCTCACTTCCGGCTAAGTTTTACCCCCAGACAGTAATACACTTTTGTTCATATTAGTGAAGATTTCGAGATATCGCATCTTTCACGACTATCTTAATTGGTGTTTACTCAAAGATTGTTAGTATCATCCTTTGGGTTCTCCGCTCCGATTGTTCTTCTATCGAGTTCTTATCTTTGAATTCGTATGCGTTACATTATGTTTGTGTGGTTTAAGTACATTGCATTATTGACTCCTGAACGGGACCTCATTGAGGTACCCTCTTTATTGCAAAGTATCGTTCGTGGTGCCGGTTAAACTGCTTTCTTCCTTGGTTTATTCAAATGCTCATCTACTAGTATGAATGGGTTTATTACACGAAATTCATTGCACCGGGGTGAGCCCGTGCTGGTAAATCCTGCGATTGTTTCAACTGCTTATTACTGAGTGGTGTGCTGGTTGTGCTGTTAGTCAGCAGACTAATTTCAGAAGGCACCCGTAATCTAAACGACTAGCTAAGATGGAACTGGTCAACTTATGCTGGTCGGAAATTACGTATGATCACTTAATTTCAATTGCGCCATGATCAAGATGAGATTGGTAAATTGATGTTCGTGAGAACTGTTTTGGAGTACATGCACTCAATTGCAGAAGTATTTACAAGCCGCGGTCTGCCTTGGCTGTGGATGAAAAATTAATGTTGTTCAAACTCGATGTCAGGGACGAATTAATTGCACGTTTCTTTTACACTTGAAATGAATATTGAAAATGAGCCAAAGTTTGGGTCCAGTATGTCCTCATACTTGAGTTCGGTTAAAAGGGAGCCATTTCTGAAACCTTCCTAAGCCGACGGTGAAGTGTTTCAACTTATGCATCGTTTGCTAAATTTTGGATATGAAATTACTACGGAAAAATTACCGAACAATCCGTCGATGGTGTAGCACCAAGCTCTCCGCGGTAAAACCGTTGCATGCGATGTGTCCGAATCGTCAGGAAGTTGTAAATAAGTTCGATCAAACACAGTTCGACCTTTGGAAGAAAGTATATTCTAGAACTTGCGCTGCGTGGACGATTTTTAATGGGAAACCAGACACAGAACGATTACAGTGAATTTACTGTAGAAAACAAAAAGAAAACTATGAAGAGGTAAAACTACGACGAAGCGAAATGGCCATTCGCTGCTTAAAAACAAATATGAAGAAGCCAGGTATAAACTTTCCGTATTTTAACACCATAAAAATGATGTTGTTCGACAAAACGACGGATAGTGCAAAGCGGATGTGATATAACGGTTTTCATCTCATGGATCCGATATATATTAGGGTCAAGTTTCATAATTAAGCTTTTCGAACCTACCTAGTTTCTTTGGAACAGTATTTTTTAGAATTTGTTTTGTTAGACGTGTTCCGTTTGAACCGAATTTTTTATTCATCATATCATAGAGGAATGAAAATCGAAGCCATCTCACTACCATGTTGCCTCTGCTTACACCAGACGCTACGGCGATCAACTGGTGATGATGTATAGTGATTGATAACAACGGATAATGATACCGTCTGTATTAAAAATTACTCGTTGTGATCAATTTAGCTCACAAGATGCATTTCTGCTTTATTAATAATTGTTATTACACATATTCATCATCTTGTATGAACAGCGGATCCGTTCCTTGTAGTTTTGCTGATAACTGCTCTACAAAACACAACAACCGTACTAATTCAGATATCTAAAGAAGTAAGGGACATTCTGGTTATGCAGATGAGCCTGCTTATTTTGGCCGTCGTAGCCCTTATTGAGCCAACATGTTCTATTCAAAATCATATGACTTCCACGTTGTCACAGTTGAGGTTCGGCGAGTAAAGTTAAGGCACAACCACGAACGGTTTAAAACAAACAGACAAGACGAAAAACTGATCTAATCATCATATGTTTATCGACTAAAGGTAATGAGTGCAATTCAAAACCTCCGTTCGGTACATGTTCTTGTTCGAGATACTTGAAGATGTCTCATTTCCAGACGTCTGTGAATCCGGCCTCTCGGATAAAACGACAAAAAGAATAATAAACCGTAATTTGAGTTGGGTAGGGTATTACCTCAATTTTTACAGTTTCTTACAATTCGGAAAAAACGCATAAAATGTCTGGCATATAAAGCCCAAAAAACTTTTCCCATCAACAAAATAGAGTGGGGAATACGGTTCAGAAGCAAAGTGCTCACTGAGTAAGAGACTTCGGAACAGCGCATTTGCAAACAGATGAAGATTAGCACAAAAGTATAAAAGTGCCTACTGCAGACAAAACAATCGGTCTAGCATTAATTACATTCTAAATGTTAGGCCGTTACTAAAACCATAAGAAACCAATTTGAGAGTGACAAAACTCGCTCTGAAAGCGATTGAAACCAACGTCGCACACACACGTTATTGTGACAAAAGTAAAATGCAGATGGCGGAAACGAAATTGCTAACATCCACAGTGATTTGAGGAAGTCGATGGCTCAACAAATTCGTTGATTTATTTATTGCGTGTATTCACTGTGCAGCGGCGTAAAAGCATTTTGGAGGATGGGTGAGTTCCAACAGCAGTACTGATGCTAGTCGTTTCATTCAGCCGCTGACGATTACTGACCGGGAACACAGTCGATCACTCTGTGGTCACAAGTGAGTGACCAGGTGTCCACTTCATTAATCTATTCGTCTTCGTCAGAAGTGAACATCTCAGCATGACCAGTAGCAACCACCAGTCGATTGATCGAACAGTAAACCGATCGAGCCAGATTTACGCGGCAGCCGCCTTGGCCCGCATAGAGTCACCTAGAGACAAACGAATAACCACAATTCATACGATACCATGTTTCACACATGCAGTACCATCAATGGCAGATCCTGTCAGCTGCTCACCTACATTTTTAAAATGAAATCCCTCATCCCCTTTTCAAACCGCTATATTGCCATCATTTTGTTGATATGTGCCTCAGTCGGCGACTTCCTACGACAACGGTTACCTCAGTATCTGCAAGTTGACAGGATTAAGGTGCATCCACCAAACAGCAGTTTATTGTTCCAAATTTTTGAAGATGACGAAATGTTTGAACATTCTCTGATTTACACAGAATTGCAGTAGCTTTCCAAATTTCATCTATATTAAGAACTAGCTTGAGTGGCAAGTTTAACAAAAAAAACTCTGGTGGAAAATTCTCCATAACTATCACTCCAACGGAATATATTCAAGCAGAACAAAATGAAATCTCCAATATATGGATTAACCAGAAGGAAGAGTTCGTTTTTTCCTTTGTGTACGAGCAGTCTTGGAGCTTTTTTATCTTGTCATTCTGAAAAATGTAGCATACATTCACGATCTTTGAAAAGTGACCTTGAATTTCGCTCCGAAGATCTGAGTAATTTAGAAATGCTTGCTTGAGGAGTGAGTTATTCAGGCCGCGAAGCAAGTGTGCAAGAAATTCCAGTCTTCAAAAAAATATCATGAAGCTTCAGGCTGAGGGAAAACCAGAGTAGACAGTCAACAGCGTGCGTCAAACAATGTGTCTTCGACAAATTGCGCAACTTCCTTGTTGCGCTGTCATCCCCGGATCTCTTCCAACCGGAATAAAAAAACGTCGGCGCATCGTAACACGTTTATTGATAAGATGTATACTAGTACAAAATGAATTCTTGACCCATCATTCAGTGGTGACAAAGCAAAATAGACATCAACTCGAGCGACCTGTACTAATGAGGCAGAAATGTTTGTCTAGGTTGCTACGTAGTATGTGTTGGAACAGCCTAACAGAAGAATACCTATCCACTATCGAGTCAATGTGCTATAGTCATACACGGTTTTGGGATATCAGAAGAATCCTTTGGAGGTAGATTTCTTTTATAAAACGCAGGTTAATGTCACAGCGTACTGTAGGTTTGATGTCATAAGCTTTTTTATCCGAAGTCTTGCGGCTGGTGGTTTCTACGTCTTGTTTTCAATTCCATCACTGTCCAACTCAGCCCTCAGAAAAGAGGATATTGATAGGCTATCTGTCAAGAAAGCTATGACACCGAGTGAAAGAGCTTCTCGAACAAACACGTACACTTCAAACACATTCAACTCGACGCCACTGAGGTGTACATTATCCTCCTGTGCAGCAACGCAATCAGGAATGGAAAAGGCCGTATCCAAAACAGAATCGTTTGTCACAAATCAAATATGATAGCGAATTTCTCTCCTCCAAAATGGTACACTGTAAATTCATGTATATTTTCAGAGGGTGTAGAAGCCAATTACTTATGTACCACATTTCTGTTGCTACAAACTGTTGCAACTGCACCGTGGTTTAATCATTGATTAAAATGAGCAGGTAACCGCAATACCGCAAGCGATGATCGGAACGAAGTCACTTTGAACGATAGCTTCGAAGACTTGGAAACTTGCTGGCATAACCAGCTAGAAAAAAACAATATACTTCACTAAAAACGTAAACTGGTGGTCACACAATAACTGAAAGTAAGCTCTTCGCTGAAACAACGACAGAATTATTAATATTTTATAGAGACCGCAGGTCACTTGTTTGTACGAACAATCTTGGAATATCCCCTGTGTTTTGTCAAATCATGACTAAGGAAACCTGTGGTCAGTAAAAGAATACTTCAGTACAGTTTTCCGTTTCTTCAAACCAACACTTTTATTACAGATTAGTAGTAATAGTTTATTTCGGGAATCAGTGGTTTTGCGTTGCTGACAAATATTAGGGGGATTGGTCAACACACGTTAAACATCACGCTTGGTTGATTACAACTGATGCGATTCCGTTGGCTTTTCAGCCGACCGCTATCGAGAAGAAGCACTAAGGTTACACTTTTTCTGAAGCTCGTAAACACGAATTTGAACTCCGGCAACACATTCGCTACCATTGCGCCTGGGATCTGACAGTTGACAATAACAACTTCTCGTGTACGAATATTCAGCCACCTTCGATTATGACTACTTCTCAGGTTGTTTGATCTCCTCAGAGAAAGGCACAACAACTGTTTTCTTAACTTCAATCAAAGACCTTATGACTAGGACATAACAGCAGGTTCAAACCACAGAAACAATTAAACATGTCGAGCTTTGAACTGTCTACTCGTAAGTAGTGGTGGATTTTGGTTTATATAATTTGAGCGTCACTGAAAATTAGTGACAGCATTTTTATTCCCACAGAATTTTCACCCAACCCACTTTAAAATGAAAAACAGTACATTTGAGATACGCACTCATCAGAGGTCGTGATAACTGCATAGCATCATTTGTTTGTGAACTTTATCACACCCTGTTGTATCTGTATTCGAGCACCATCCGCTACATGCCTTACGGACAATAACAACGGTAGAGAGAACAAGTGGTCCATAGAAGTGCATGGTATACTGTCGCATTTACATGCATTCGGGTCACTTTAAAGTGCATGAACGAGTGAGACGTTGGGCGTTGAAGCGGCGGCCAATCAGAACACAGTTCGAGCCTTGGCACGAGTGTGGGACACGCAGGCAACCTTGACGCGTATACAGCACACCCAACGCAAGGTTATGAATCATCCTGATGTGTAGCATGACTGCATCATCGTTTACAATGTTTTTTGGTTACTAAAGACTATAATAATTGAACACTTCGCTTAATAAGTTGGTCATCAGCTAGATTGGAACATATGGATCTTGGCGTTTTTTAAGTACTATCTGATGCTCCTCAGTCATACTCTAGGACCTAGCTGATTCCACGAAATATGAGCATAAATCAAACCTCTACATTTCGGGATATCAGTTTCGTCACTTATAGGATTTCCGAATGCCCTTCCTGACGGCACTTACCCAGAAGACCGTCGATTTGATGATAAAATCTTTTATTCTTGTAGAATAATAATACATATACAGATACTGATAATCAGCTAAAAGCTCAAGACACTGGAAACAACTTTCGGTATTGTAAAATAGTCAGTATCACGCCATCAAAACGCTACAAATTCAGATTAGCTGATGCAAAGGGAAAGTGGAAATTTAAAACAGTTTGTTCCTTTCAGAAGTTTGAACAAAACAGCTAGAATCTCGAACAGTGCTAGATGCAGGCATTTCATATTGACTCTTCAGCACCAAATTTACGACATGAAACGGCTTTTATATCGAACATTTAGGGGGGAATGGGATGGATAGTTGATCGGTGAGTTGGGAAAGATCATTCAGTCTAGGGCAAGGTTTAGCACATGAACAATTGTTCCTGAAAACGCAGAACTGCCTTGAGTAGATTTGTTGCTACAGCCTCAGCAAATCTCAAGATTCTGGAAGCATAAGCCAGGTCGATGACGTGACCAGTATTCAGAATGTGCAGTACGACTGCGGAAACCGTTTGCTTGTGTGTTTTAACGACATTGCCGTCCTTCGGTTGTACGGAGTTTTGCACCTATTTAAAAAACTGTTCCTTCACTTTGAAAATCAAACACCTCTCAGTTTTGTCTATGCAACTTTCCTTGAAGTTACATGCAAAGTGGTAGTTACAGCATGAGTTGACTTCTACAAGTTGATCTTTGACTGAAAACACAGGCAGTTTCTGGGTTCGAGCTAATGCACAAAGTTCGGTTGCAGTAACTGTTCGTTTAATGAAATTCACCGGTCTTTGCGTTGTTTGATGCATATTGTAATCAGCTTTTAAAGGCAATTCTGTATGAGCCTCCTTTTTTCTCACAGTGACCACCTGTTCGAATGGCGGTTTCGGTCTGCCACGCCTAACTAATCGATTGTTGCATAGACGTGAACAACTCTAGTTCCTCCATACCACTGTCGTGTGTACAAATTCGTCTTGTGCATGTGAATAGTGCATTCATTAGTGCGCGTTCGTGATGGACCGGTGTGTAACCACTAAAGTGTAAGCGTCTGTTTCAAACAACTGAGCAGTTAGATGCAAGGGCGTGAAACAGCACAAAAACAAACTGGCCAATCAAAACGCGAGAACGCCTGTCACTTGATAACAATCGTATATAATGTCGTTCCTCTATAGAAAATGTGCTATTTTTTAATAAACTGAGATTGCTTGGTACCGCCCCGGCTTCGGTTCTTATTTTCTCCCCACTGGGTAGCCCAGTAAGCCGCACGGACCGTGTGGACTTACTGTAAACATCTGTCGTGATAGAAACGGAAAACAATTATCAGTCTCAAATTCGTACGTTACCTTCATTTTATGATGATAACTATTTAAGCGCCACACTAGGTTATCTATTGCCTGTTTGGACCTACTAAATACTAGTGTATCACCAACGTAGCGTTTGCAGTATGACTAATTCCCTAAGCGTGTGGTTAACTCTTGTTTAATCCCTAACATAAAAAGTTCTCTGAGATGGACCCAAATGGACTTCCCATGTCCACCCTATCTAGCTGGCGGTAGCACTGATCAAGAAAACGGGAGCTGACGTTTACAGTGTATAACAATAAGGCTTTCCTCAGAATATCATTAGGCATAGACAGATCAATACGGCTGGTTTCAACGAGCTTAAAGATATATTCAGTTGCCACGTCTAGCAGGATATTCGTAAAAGGCAATTAGAAAAACAATTCAAAATGGTCAGCTATAATAGACAACTTAGATAACACGGCTAAACACAGCCCAGATATTCCGACACCAGAGTGTCAAACCTAATGGATCAGGTGTCCCATTCATTTCTATTTTTAATGCTCCATCTTTCGAGGTACAGCGAATACAAGACACCCTTTCTAACTTATCGGGCAGGAAACACGCACACATGGCCACACTCAAAGAAAGATCTCATCGTGTCGTTCACGTTTTCCAACATTATCACATCTTGGTGTGACGGGTTTCTCAAAGTCTTGACTGCGTGAACAAGCTGCACCCCCTACATTAGGTCAGTATTTTCAAACCGACTGTTAGCGAACAGGCTGTGAGTGATCAAATATTCCTTATGGATCTTGTGATGTGAATGCAATAAATGTAAATGTATTTTGTCATTCACACTGCTACAAGGTGAATATATTTCGCATCATCCAAACACGACGCAGTCGCTCATGGAAAAATCATGTTACCTAAAAAGCCTGAATGATAACTACTAAGCGAAGTATGCATAGGTGAACAATTTATTTAGACATCTTACTGAACCTTATCCATGACACACCGGTCACTAACATTTAGGAAGAGTCTTTCGAAAGGAGTATAATTATTTGGAACAGTGTTCAGATGTCCGGCATTGCGTGGAGGCGCCCAGTTATTCGACATGACAGCATCCTAACCCTCTTTATAGAATTCCCGCTTCGTGTCCTGTCTCCGAAGCCCCAACGGGAGACCCAACGCGAGATTACGGACATACACGAACTATTTCGCATTTAAGGAGCTAAATCGCTGGATGAGCTCAAAAACAGGTTTGCAGAGAGTGGTAAAGTGATTACGTTTATTTCTGACTGCACTGATCAGAAAGAATATCTCAAACACGCTTGATCAACTTTTGTAGAAACTGTATTTGTCCGGACACAAGGTCTCTCCTACACCGCTCACCAAACCAGGTAGAGACCGCCTACGTGAGACTGAACACTTACTGAAGGCGGGATAACGGCAGTACGTTGTGAGCTAACTGACAGAGCAAGAGCACACGGTCGTCAACGATTACGCGTAGACAACCGCTCTCAAACTGCAGTGAAAATTAACGTGTGGTCTTAGTGACCAGAAGCCACAATCACTGTTTCTGGTCAACCCAGAAGCAGAATCGCTAAGATCAAACTTTTTCCACACCATGGAGATGGTCTTCTAAAATTTGAGATTCGATGTAAAAATGTCTACAATCGGACTGACCAGCTGACTCCTACCTCAGGGGCCCATCTGAAACATTTCAGTTCAGATTTAGTCAATTGCTGCTACCAATATCGGCAATTACATTCGACTCGTAAAAATCCCATTATCATTAAACACCTGCGGGCCCTGATAACTCTTCGCGAACGTGACGATCTTCCCATAACACGTCCGGACAAAGGAGTAGGCTTAGTAATTATGAACAGGAGAGATTATGTTGAAAGAATGCCACACATCCTCTCAAACCGAGGTAGATTTTCGGAGAAAAACGAGTCTCACCTAGGGTCGAACAGTAGATAGCGTGAAACGACTGTTGCAGCAAGGGGGAATTACAGCAGCTGAATCTGACCAACTAAGTCCTAAGGGCTCAACCATTCTCTACTTGTGCGTTCTATCAAAGATCCACAAACAAATCCAATCCCTGAAGCCTACTCTCGATAGGTCGGAACCTATGTCTCCGTAGTCTACGTGACATTTTCAGTTTTGTCACCAAGATCGGAATTACTGACATTCATAATAAGCACATCTGTTCCTTAGACGTGTCTTCAGCTTTCACAAATGCCTCCATGTTACAGGCTATCAAATTCATCTTTGAATGTATCGAGCAATCGAATATCGAAGTGAGCTTCTGCTGCGCTGTACACTCAGTGTTCAACTCCAGTCCAAAGACGAGTTGGACTGGTACCCCATCAGCCCCCTTTTTAGCATATGTTTTCATGGGCAAACCAGAAAGTCAGCAGCTAAGCCGTACCACTGGAAATATGTCCCTATGGACAATATGTAGATGGCGTTTTTGCTCTCGTGAATTCAAAACAGGATCTAAACGATGTCATACAAACATCCACAAAAGCACAACTTCCTACCACATCCATTTTCGAAACAGAATCCCAGCTGTTCTATTTACTAAATGTAAAACTGAAAAGACAAATTCAAATCATCGCAAAACAACACAGACTGGGTAGCTTTTTGCTGCTCAAACAGAAGCGTAACCTCGTTCATTGATTCACCGGCAGGATAAATGAAATCTATCCCGGAGAGACATTGTTATAAAAGGAATAGATACACTGATTTAAGCGATAAAACCTGGTATTACTAGAAGACCTATCATCACGTTTGTCAAGCGAACAAAATCAATACAGTTGTGAATTGGAGGACAATAAGACGACCAAACTGACCACCGGAGATCTCAAGTGGGTAACGGAGGGTCGGCACGGTAACTGCATGGCCCACACAAATTTATTCTGGTAGTGTCACACCACTGAAACGTAGTGCAAATTGTTAAGGTCCTTCAATAGTTCGACCCTACAGTTACATGGTTTATCACAGATTCACGAACCGTACACGTCAACAAGGTGAATTTTTACAGTGTATCATCGGATTGTTCGCATACTTATAAGTCAACTAATCAATATGTTTGCCAGTCCGAGCAACAATTTTAATGCGTTAGATAAACTTGAATTCTTATTAGTGAGCTAAAATATGTGGTCGTTTTCGCACCAGTTAGTTGATCAGAAATGTTCTATTATATGATATGATTGTTTTATCTGTAACCGTTTATTAGTCCATAATACGAACCTTCGTGTCTTAATGTCCTAAAGCAGATGATCGTATGGTGTGCTGAGAATTTTCAACTTCGTTTTCGAACCAAAGGATATAAACGAAACGGAGACGTTGCATTCAACAGTCCTATGGGGTCAAATGTTTTTGATTTACTTTCTGCAACCTAACTTTGTCCCACACTTGTAGGATGTGGAGATTTTGTTTAATATAAACAGTGAGTAGAAAACCTTTTTGATTAACTGAACCCCTTGAATAATGATAAGTTTTTGTTCTTTGTGTTCGAGAAAACAAGGGTACTTGTTTTTCTAAACACTAGTAGTAACCGACGGGACTGAGTCGATCGATACATCGATACATTGAGCAATGGTTGCACCATCCAGCCACACTTTTCAACATTCCTGTTTACTTGTCTGGTGCGTATCTTCTTGCTTCTTTAGTGTAATGCTGATTACATCAGCTTCCACTGATAGTACTTTTACCATGGAGATCGAAGATGACAACAAGCCACGTTTTGGTTGTAAAAACCAGCCACAAACCTGATGGAAGACAAAGGACCTTAGTTTGCAAGAAAATCATGCAGTTTTCAGATAAACCACCCAGTCTGCTGCAAATAAGCTATATTCGAACTTCGTTTGAAAGAGAGGAAACATACTGACGAAAAACCGAATACCTAAACAGCGCGGTATGCTAGTAGATTTAAATAGTCCACTTTTCGTCCACATTTGCTTTCCTTGTGCTCAACTGAGTCTGTGTCACGACTGACGAGATATCACGAACAGGTAGTACAATCGTACAAACTTGATCTCACAAGTAAGTACTATAAAATGTTGATTGTGGATTTGGAGGCACTACTGCTTCTTGTTTAGAATTGTGAAGCGTAACAAGCATGTTTTCGGTAAAATCTCACCAAACTGTCGTGGTATAAAACACTCCAAAACATTCCAAGCTTGGTATTGGTCAAACTCGAAACCTCATGTTGCATTAGGTGACCAAGTCGGAGACGCGATTATTCCGACACACAGTGGAACATCTGGACGCGATGGGTATACATGTTGAAAGCCCGTAACAGATGAATTGCAGGCAACACGAGCGACCGAATGAGCCATCACTCAACAAACTCCGGCTAAAGGTGGGAAGAGGTAGACGACAAATCCACGACAGACAACGTCAGTTAAATGCGCACAACTAGACAAAAGTGAACACGACGCTTGAACGCGTTATGGCCTGGACGTCCGGTTCCTAAAAGCGAGCACATAAGTAGAGTGAAAAAGTGCGAATTGGACAGTAAAGATTCTACTTTACTGAACGACTTTTTCCCCTATTATCACTCCGTCATGTTAATGGACGCCAAATGGGTGTTAGCTACCCACGCATCCCCCTTTAAATGTAATCACGTCAAAATGAACTTTCACACCACCGATCCACTTTCATGTTCGATCAAGAAGTTAGCTGGTTAGCCACTCTCGTGTAGTGTGCGGGCTAAAGACTCAAGTTTACAGCCATTATTTGAGGCATTCGATCGATACGTAGGAAGTTAACACTCAAACTTGTTTTCTGGAACATGGTTTGGCGAGATAAATATGAATTTTGACCGATGCGCGGCTCTGTGTGCAATCATTTTTATTTCCACGCTCCATAACTGTAACGGTCCGATGGAAGTTTAACGAAAACATCTGTCACTATTCGTGTTCTATGACTTCGTAAATCTCACTTATATTGATGTTTCAGTGGGCGGTTACCTCTCATTTGTAAGCCATGATTTGCAGAAATGTGATCGGTCATTTTTTGACATTAGGTTTTTAGCACAAAAGTGTTTTTCAGGAAGTTATAAAAGATAGGAGGAAAACATTGCGAAGTAAGGCAATGTCGTGAGAATTTTGCTGTCAAGACGTCTGTCCTTTCGGAATATCGACGCTAGTGGTATGTGGTGCAAAAATGTAACGACCAAAGACATCTCCACACAGTGAGAATTCACGGGCACTATAACTGCCAACTATTAGGTCACATTTGTAAAAAACATTCGTTGCCGGGTTACTCTCCAGTGGTTCTTGTATTTTCTCCCGGTTACCCTGATATGTGAATTTGTGCTTAAAAATTATCACTCTGTAGCAGTATAGCATGACCGTTTACTCTTACCAGAGTAATTTGGTTGATTACTTCTCATCCGAAACATTTTCTCCCAGGTGTGAGCAACTTTCGACTTTAAGCAACCATATCCCTCTACTAATTGTCAGTAATCAAAGTGCACTTCAGCAGGATTAATGATTTCTGTGACATTCACGTGGGATCAAGTCTTATTCGTGAGATCATCGATTCGAATCAACAGGACGGTCACTATACCCTCTCTCAAGACAAATGGCAATCCCAGCATCATTCAGAATCGATCGTGGCTGAACGTTTGTCTGTACTAATTCGTTCTTGTCATGCAGACGATCACTCGCTCAGTGGTTAACACAGTTATCAAATGAAAAGTTTACCTAGGTCCAAACCTCAACCGTAGCAGGAAGATACATTACCAACAAGCACTGAAGTGAATAAAATTTGCACAGGGTGCTACCTTCCGAGATAGGTTAGCTGAACGTTCCCTGGAAATACAAAAGCTGTAGTTGTTTGTGAACGATATTCAATAAAAACTTATCATTTTCGTAATTGCAACATTACTGTCTTCAGAATAGAGTGGGTCGATCTGGCTAGTTGGTCCCCCCCCCCAAGTGAACTAACTCAAGTAAATTGAACCACGAAACGCACCGAAATTTGCCGTTCTGTAAACCTTGATATCAGTCAACCTAAATGAAATCCAGTACTGTTCCCGCCAACTGTTTCGTTTACGATGCACTTCCAGGGGGAACACTTTTCCAAATGTCAACGAAAATCGAATCATCCTAAGGACTTTACCACGGTTATTCTTCCCACACTATGACAATTGTGCTAAATATTCTGACGGGTAGCCACCAATCTCTGGAGTTTGATGTGCACTATATCGTCGAAACGTCAGAAAGTGACATTCATTGAAATGTGAACTCCATAAAGTTTCCGACTGCCCTAACCTACAGTGATCTAAAACTAGCTCACCTCGTAATATGACAGTTGAACCTGATTTTTCACAACTTCGGAAGACACCACGCCATAAATTAGTCTATAATAAGGTTGTGCAGCGTAATACGGCAAACCCCTGTTGGCTGTTATGGAAGTGATGGTCTTAAAAGTTATTTTAAACACTAAACGAGCATTCCGATCTCACCATCAGTTGATCGTAGCTGGAAAAATACTGTGCGAATTGAGTTATGCCATATCGAAAAGTCCCTGCCATGAGCAGTCATCTGACTGTGTATGGAGTTGGGCGATACACAGTGCTATCTCTTCTGAATTGGTTCCTGCTACGTAACCATTCACCGACGTATCACAGTTTCGAGTAACTTAAGGTTCCTACTATGAAGTGCATGTGTCCTCAAACGGAAGTGAACAGAACAGAACAACATGAGTTTCGTTCGGTTTGCTCGTCGTGTGAACCAATAATTAACAAAAAAATTGATCGGATGGATGGAGCGAGAGATTTGACATAGATGATGCTACCTGTACGGAACGAACCGATTGCAATGTAGGCATGTTCTTTGACATTAAATCAAACCGGCTTAACCGCACTGCTAAATCGACCGAATGCGTTCATCAACCAAAAAATTTTTTTAAGTGACTATTGTACGCTTCCTATCCCTCAGTCATGGCTACTTGCCATACGCATCGAAAACAAACAGAAATCTGCGGTCGTTGATGTAATTGCGTGATCATTATGTATTAAGAAACACTGTTGTTCAACGCTGGGTGATGATGCGGTTCTGCTTTTGGTGATGGCAATGCAACGGAGGCAGGACTCTGATGAATGAAGACTGAAGGTGTCTTGGAAAACCGAAACATACTATGTATGCGGTGTACTGCTTCTGACTTTTATGCGGTTGGTTTCTGAAAACCCACAAAACAGGGGTTACCCGCGTAGCAATCAGCAAATCGCTGACTTCTTGCCTATGTTTGTGATTATGCCGGATGTTCCATACGGATATATAGCAATGCCAGAAACAGCCTTCGCAGAACTAAACGTGGGATTGAGGAAGACTTCAGCCAATGAAACAGCAAATAACCTACCGGAGCATAGATGTGGTACAGAACTACTAATCACAAGTAGGACCAGTGTGCTCGATCGTCAATTCTTATCGAAACAAACACTGTACACTATGGCCTTTGATACAGAATAGATTTCCAAGTAAATCGTCCCCCCTCTTCTCTTGGTCCACCATTTAGCAGACCCGGGAAGTGTTGCTTCTGGGAAAAACCAAGTAAAAGATTTCTGAATTAGTTCAAGTGCTGATAAGATATTGGCTGATAGTCTCGAACACCCAACCGCCAGGTGGAATGTCGACACACTAACCGATATGCCATCCTAACATCTGGAGGGCAGTAACCATAACCAGTGTTAACTTCTTTTCCCTCATGAAATCTTTCTACTTAACAGTATACAGTTCGATCGGTCTGACTTTACATCGTCCAATCCAATCGTCTGCGTTGCAGCTTTGTAGGTCGTCAACTGTTAACGGCTAATTTTCGTGCAAATATCATTTGATTGTAAGCCGCGTGTATTGGTAAATATTAACTTATTGTGTACAGGACCATTTTCGTCTAGGTAAGCGTTCAATATTCCGTCTTGTTCTCTATGATTCAAAATATCCGCAGGTGCCATGTTAAACTGCATATAATCGTAGACTGTAGTGGTTTCTGTAGGTGCAAAACGATGCTGGAACTTTTTAAACGAATTAAACTAAGAAGGTGGTTATTAATACGATTTTGAAGTTATTACCTGCATAAAATGTGTATCGGACAGTTAGACAAACTCGTACACGTCAGTCTGCATTCAACACTTGTTTACCAACGTCAAGTCACGTGCCACATGAAGGTGTTCACGGTTGTGGTATCAGGCACGGGATACCCATAGTCCAGTAGACAGTAACACATGCCAAGTCAGTATGCTGTGTTTGCGGTCCCATGAAACTGTATGTATGTCTAGTCCTGGTTTGTCCTCATCTATATGATGGATATAACTGGCATGTTTCACGTTTGCGACTGATGAGATTAAATGAAATGTTAACATATCACAATATATGTCTTCTTTCTGCTCTGATCAAACTGATACCAATGGATGAACGTCTTCATCCAATCACCTAAAGTCAAAACATTTTTGCACTGTTACCCGAAGGTGAGGATGTCAGCGTATGTAGGTCACAAGTCAGTTGGTTAAAAGGTCGTACCCGCTGAACTCGTTTCTGCTCAGCTTTCCTAGTATTTCTTTTAAACATACACTTCTGTTGTTATTCAGATGTGTGGTTTTCAGACGGTTCATTCAACTACAAGCATTTCTGAAGTTACAACCGATTTCAAATTACTACCAGATTATGCTAGCCAGTTCTAACAGCATCCTTGTTCTACAGAACATCTTAGGTGAATATGGGAGTTCCGATCTAAGAATGCGGATATTTCGGTAAATGTCCGTCGTGTGAAATGAATCAATAGGTGTGAGTTAACGACCCAACAGGCGGAAACACTCATTTGCACACAACAATAGCTCCGATGCGAAACGGGTATCAGTGGCAGCTGCCTATGTGGAAAACGCCACCTATTGCCTGACTTCACTTCTATGCCTATGTTACTTCAAACAATATGACAAAAGCCCACACTAGGCTACCCACCTGTAGTAGGGTTGTGTAAGGAAAATCCTAACCACTACCCACTAACAATGGAAAAGCATAATCGATGTTTTGGATCTTTGTTCCTAAGGCTGGCGTACAAGTTTAATGCTGTAGCGCCCGTCGGCACCTTGTCCTGTCATGTACGATTGTCTGCTTTCTGTTCCTATTCCGATACAACCACATCATGCGTGTCCGTATTTCGACCGCGCCGAGCCACATCCCGTGGGAGCATTCAAATCGGTTAGGTGTGCAGATGGTGGCCGCGCGTGTGCGTGCGTGCGTCCCGATGTGGAAGAGGGCTTTCGGGCCGGTGAATGTGTGGACGTGCATGTGCAGTCTGGGCTGCGTGCATTACTTGGATGGGCCGTGTGAGGGGCGAGACAGCCGCTACATAGCCTCCCGCCAGCAGCGGGGTTACTGTGACGGGGCGGTCACAAGCCGGAAAGGAAAAGGCACTGATTGAACGGATTTAGTCTTGTGCGAACTTGTTCCAGTTAGCGATTGCAAGTTAGTTGGAGCAAATGCATCCGGTAGACGTGCTGAGATGGGACGATCAATCGATGCGTTGCTGCGTGATGCACCGAAATCCAACGTAACATTTATCAGAGTGATTCAGAACAAGATAAGGACCTTCGCACACTGGCTCTAAGGGTTCGCCGAGCTTATCAGAACTCAAACTTACGTGCGAACAGTCAGTCAGTTCATAAATCAGTCCGGACATGAAATTCTGCAAACGGCTTGCGTAGTTTGTTGGGTCATGTTGCATTGTCCAAAGCGGTTAGTAACTGACTCGTCAGACGCAAGCTGATGCCATAAGTAAGTTGTTCTGAACAGCATTGAATGTCAGCAGGAACAGGGTTGTGTAATCCAAGGAGCACAGGCGGTAGCTGATCAGACGAGGGGGTTGACTTCAGTCTGGCAGTTAGAGCAAATTTTAATATCTGGTAAAATCTTGCGACCGTTACTTTGGGTTGTGGATAGTACACCATGGTACGAATGCGTTGAATTCCAAATGGACATGTCGATTGTTTGAATAAATTAGATGCAAACTGGGAGCCGCTAACCCTAGTTACAGTGGACGATATACCAGAGAATGAAATCCATTCGTCTACGATTGTTCCCGCCAGAGTTTGAGTAGTGGTGTACAAATCAGAAAAGCTTTTGGCCACCGACTAAATCTGTCGATGCATTTGAGGAGGTACCGAGAACCTTTCGATGATGGCAATGGTCGAAAAACGTCAACGCGTATGTGATCGAAGTGCGCATCAGGAGGCGGAAACTGCATTGGAGTGATGATATGACGATGGATCTCCAACTATTGACAAACCAAACGGTAACGCGTTCAATCGCCACTATCCTTGTACCTGTTGAATCAAACAACTCGTTCAGAAATAAGTTTTCTGGACGCCTTGGTTCCTGGACCTGACATGTTGCGGAAGGCACCGAAAACAGCTTTTCGCATTTCTTGTGGAACAATACATATCGGTAATTTATAGAAAAATCACGATGAGATGCTACTCCCTGATATCATTTACTGAGTGTTCATAAAGACCTTGTGTTTATCTGTGTCAGGACTGCTGACATAAAGTAGAGTCGAATGCAATAAGTTGATGGAGCTGTCGAACAAGATGTTCGCCAGCTGGAATCTCGATAGAGCGACGGCAAACACGTTTTGTTCTCCTCTGACTTGTCGGATGTCCGATACGTACTGGGAAATGTAATCCGCATGATAACTTCCGTAGCGAATAGCGACCGGGATTGGCCAACCAGGCATACGCGTTAATGGTTTGTGGTCGGTAAAAACACAATGTGTGCCTTCTTCAACAAAATGACCGAAATATTCATTGGCCAAATGGATTGCCAATATTTCACAACTGAACGTATTGTAGCGGGTTTGCACTGGTTGCAAAGATTTCGGAAAACCCAAAGAGGTGGCCAATTGCTATCCAACCAATTACTGAAGTAAGACTCCATTAACCAAATTTGATGCTTTAGTTTCATGAGCCAACAACGTGGATAGCGTGAGGAACGTTTGTTCGGAGAGACAACACATGGAGTATGGGCATCAATACAACAAACAAACTTTCATTTGCACACAAATGATCCCAGGATTTCACGGTTGCAGTGGTTGCCAGTGCCCACTTCCTGTATGTCCAGGGATCAAATTTATGTCGGAATACACCCGTGTTTTAACTCGTATTTCTCCCGCGGTTACTTCAATATTAAAACGCATGATCCTGCCTCATTACTGAATAGCAATGGTGTGAGTGATATAGTGCGATCGCTCATCCTCACCACTCCTCCCCGAGCAAAGGTCTTTCCAGTTGCAACAAAAGCAGCTCAGGTACACTTCGTTCTGCCGACGATCTGCGTACCGGCCTCGGTGCTGCTGATACACTCCATGTGCATTCTCTTCTGATCGGAGTGTTGTACCATTTACAAAACCGGCTCCCATGAACTCGACGTTGATTTTTCTCATCCTTAACCACCACCATACACGGTCCCCTCCACCTTGCTAGGAACTCCCTAGATCAAGGTCCTGTTACACCCAGGCTCATTTAACCTTCGAACAAACTTCGAAAAACACCGCACCTCAACCCAGTAAACTTACAGTTGACTGCTCCTTGAAAACATCCTGTGCGTTTGTTAAGTTTTGGTTGTCCAACCCCCGAACTTCTGCTAATTCACGCACGCTGGTCTGCCTACAAATTAATCTCCTGATCTACTGGCAAGTGTGGCACGCGGCCACACATCAGCTCGAACGGCGACCTTTTCGTTGTTCCTCTTGGAGAACAGCGGTGGGCCAACAGAATCAGTGGTAGCGATTACCCCAGATTCCTCTTTCGATGCCAACCACTCCCTGATTATGTGATTGTTTCTTTCCGAAGTTAAAGAATAACAGCTGCATTCCTACCAACATAGCGAAAGACTAGTCAAGACTGTTTCTCGGCGCTTAAGGTGGGATTCAGCCGATGTATTGAGACATCTTCCATAATATTGTGAGCCTGTTTTAGTTTGGGTATAAAGAACACTCTGAACGCGTCCCTTGGGTCCACGGAGTGTCCGGCCTGTAGGAGGTGTTTTGTAATGGCACTGACGACACAACCGACCCGCGAATTCAAAAGCCATTCTGGTATGTATTCATTAATATGCCAAGGTGCCTCCTAGTTCTACCAACGTATCTGCTTCCACAGACACAATCAAACGTGTACACAATGTTGGACTGGGAGAAAAGAGCCACCACGTTATTTCTGGGTGTATTTGGAACATGAGTACTTTCATCCACGTAGACCAGTCGGGCAATGTTTTATGTGTGCTTGAGCGCTGCACCAATACGGCTTTTTATCAGGGCTAAAACGTTATCACCTTTAAAAGGCAGAGCTATATAGACAGGCTTGCTAGGAACACTAGTGGGTGTAACTCGCGTAGGTTTGGGGGTGAAATACTTTTGGATAAACCTTTTCGGTTAACCGTTTTCTACCAGTCGCGTGCAGTAACATCAATTTATTTTTTTAACTCACCCTCTGTCACAATACGTCAAACTCTGTCAAACAGTTCTGACAAGGCCACGTTTTTAAGCAACTGATGCGAAGCTATTAAAGTGCAGATATTGTCCTGCGTACATGGGCTTGCGATACACACTTTTTGAAAATGACGAATCCTCGTGTCTTTTCAGCAAAACGTTTAGGGATGATATTCTCCCGTTTTGTTCAAATTCAAGGGTGAAGGTTAGTTCGTTATGCAAACTATTTAGCAGCTGGTGAAAAGCTGTTACTTGTCAATAGTCGTCGAATGCAACAGAAAAAACGTCCACGTATAGTTTATAAAACAACATGTTCCGATTTCCAGTGGGCATTGAATGTTCTAAGTGACACTTAAGTGTCTGCTAACACAGGTCCAAATGGACTATCCGTTGCAAATCCATCTATTTGTTCACAGACAGTGCCTTTGGACATAAATTGAATATGAGGTACACACATTTTCAGCAGCCTCGAAATCCCATCGATAGGAATGCCAAGTGTCTGTTGTGAACACAGAAGGCGGATGACACAAAGGTTGCTTTATTGGCGAAACCGACACACTACTTAAGCGTCTGAGCAGGACTAGAAACGGAAACACTCATTTGCACACCATACTCTTCTGAGGATACTCCAGTCGTTCTAGACACCATGTATCAGTTCCGTCGTGTAGCGAAAGCCATNCATCTTACGTGCTACCGTTGGCTATTTTCAAATACGATGTACTGATTTTCGGCTGTGCTTACTGGAGAGGGTTTCATCACATCCACCGACCATGATTGCTAAATTTCACTCACCAGGATTCGATGTGTGGGATAGTGAATGAGGTAGTTGGTGCTTTTCAACAGCTGACACTGATGGCACCCCGCACATAAATCTCAACATCGTTCTTCATTCCCGGCCAGTAAATCATTTGCTTCAACATTTCATATGTTTGATGGTAACCCGTATGAGCCAGCTGATGACACTCCCTCACAGTTGTCGCTCTCAAGTCTGCTGGTATCATCGGCACGTTTATTCCCTTCTGCTTTTAAAATTCCGGCACTATTCAAGCGCGAGTCTGACCAGTTCATTTCTCAAAGCTTTGACCCTCAGATTTCTCTCGTCTTCTGGCGGTTGTCCTCCTGACAGGAGTTGGTCAGTCACCTTCCGGATCGCTATGTACATCTTCCGTGCTGCTTATAACTTTCCTGAATAGTTTCCCAGTTCGGTACTGGCAATTCCGATTACGTCAATACCGACGTATATAGGGGATTGTGTGGTGTGAAAACAACCCGTGTCACAGAGTGCACGTTGACTATTGTGAACCATACCGTAATGTGTGCGATGCTTTTGTAGTAACCGAATTTTTCTCTACCAGGTCTAACGCGTGGTTTGCTGGCCACTGGACAGCGCAGTTTATTGTCAGAGTTATGCGGAAAAGCTTCAGCCAGGAAGCCACACCAAACCTTACCAGACTGACAGCGAACCGAAGTTTTCTCACCCAAATAGAAATCTGACCCATTTGTATCAGCTGTAGTCATCTGCGTACAACAACCGGGCTTCCAAGATTCGACATATCGGCGGTAAAACTGGATACGACCATGAGGATTCTCATCCGTCATAGCAATCCGAAGACTCCACTTGAACTGGGTGCTCTCATGGACTGTTCCCTTTCACAATGCCTAACTGAGGCTCACTTTAATAATAGTGCCTGTTTACGCCTTTTAAGTTCACGCTTCTCTGATCCTCTCTGCAGTATGACAGGATCATTTAATTAGCTTTCACCTGATGAAGTTATCAGCGACCAACCTTATGGGTTTTATATAATGAGAATAAAGACTAATAATACCCATAATGTGCCGTTCCGCTGATGACAGCGAAATCAATTTCATCTTAGAAAACATATCTAAGGTTCAAATAAAAATGTTGACATTCGAGCGATTGACCTGGAGGTCCCTAAAGAAGTATCGATAGTTATGATTCTAGACAATCCACAGGGATGTCTTCTAAGGAACTGGACGATGCAGTTTTGACGAGAAAGTTTGTGTTGATCTGATAAACATCGTTGTCGTCCAGAACACAAAGGATCTGAATTATCCATTGGTTAATCGAGATCACTGGGATAGTCGACCAACAAAAATGCCGTGTGTTGTGCCAGCGTTGCACGGTGATATTGGATTATGCGCTACAGTTATACTTGACCTTTGCTGCTACCTTGGTGTACTGGTCAGGCTGTGTGCTGCATTGATGCAGCGGACTATGCTGATTGGGATTTCGAACCCTGAGCAGCCGTAAAATAGGTAATTGCGCTTTTTGTGGATGGTACCCGTGTGTTGTGTTTTGGTTTGGCTTGTTGCTCGTTCTCGCTTGGTCTGGTTTTATCTCTGCGACAGTATTGATCTCATGTGAGTACGTTGACTTTTTAGGTCTGTGGGCCTCCAGCCTGTTAGCAGCTATTGCAATCTGGTCGTTGCTGGTGATCGATGTTGTTGCGATTATGCGTGGGTGTGCCCTGACCTTTCCTGCTACCCTGGCGTGGTGGTGAGGCTTGTGTACTGTTTTGATCCGGCGGGCTATGCTGACTGGGATATCGATTTTTGCAGGTTCAACCAAGTCAGATTTTTCAAAGGGGAGCAGCCAGACTAAAAGCAGATGTGCTGTTTGTGGATCATGTGGTTTGGTTCGGCTTGATCTTTGTTCCTGCCTGGTCTGGTTTTTTATTGTGACTTATTTGTCTCTGCTGTAGTATTGGTCCTAATTTGTGTTGAATTTTGGGTGTATGGCTCTCGTATCTATGAGTAGCTAATGCAGTTTGGTGGTTGCACGTGGTCGACCTTGTTGCGACTATGTGTGCTCATGTGTGTGTCACACGCTTCCTTGTGGTACAAGCTATTGAGTCAAAGCTTTGGTTGACGATCCCACCGCTACCCTATCTAGGTCGGGACATCCTGGCAGTATCCAAAGCCCAAATAATCCACGTCACAATGCAAACCAAATAACATACTGCACAGGCCGTCGCGCAGGATAAACCAGGTTGCCCTGTCTACTGCACATGGCGCCAAACCTTGCCTTCCCTCAAAAGACCTCGCTAAATGACCCCTCCATCACGAGTCCCAAACCAAACAACGCTCACTTAAGTCTCAGTACCACGAAGACCAACCTGAGACAAGTCCGGGAATGTAAGGCGCTTTCCAGTGGGAAATGGAATGTGCTCACACTACTGGATCGTTACAACACCACAACTAGACCGGAACGCCGAACCGCACTGATCGCTATGGAACTGATCCGGTATGGAATCGACGTAGCAGCCCCGATTGAGACAAAGCTTGCAGACTAAGGTAACCTCCGAGAAACAGGTGATAGGTACACCTTCACTTAGATAGGTTACTTAGCAGACGGTGCTCGGGAGCGCGGTTTCTGATTAGAAGTCGCTGGTTGCATCAATGGTTTGATGACGAGCGAACCGCACGACATCAGCCCTCGAATGGTGTCTACTCGCCTGCGACTAGCCCGAGGTAAGTGTATGACATTTGTTAGTTTTTATGGTCTAACTACTTGTCACACTGATGATACAGAGAACCAGTTCTATGGTCAGCTGTCCGCCACAATCCGGTCGGTGCCGGTGAGTGACCAAATATTTATTCTGGGTGATTTGAACGCTTGAGCTGGGCATGACTGGGTAGCCTGGTCTGGAGTCCTTGGACCCTAAGACAGCGGTTTAGTTAACCCGAACGGTGATCGTTTGCTGCATATGTGTGTTACTCACGAGCCGGCTATCACGAACAGCCGATTCTAGTTGGATGCGCGAGATATCACGACAGGGACTCGCTCACGAACCGGGCACCATCAGTTGCTTGAATACTTAATTGTGAGACTGTGCGACATTGGTGAAGTGCACATCACTCTAAATGTACCACCGACCAAATTGCTTACTCAAGTCTGCAAGCCAGTTTACTGTAGATCTTCCGGACAGCGACAGAAGCTGGTTGTGAAACTACTGCAAGATTGTGAAAGGGGGGCTGTTTTCCAACGTCCCATTGCCGCCCATCTGCGAGACGCTTCTGCATCCAACACCCCTGAGGATATGTGGCAACACTTCAAAGAAAAAATCACGGCAGCAGCGACCGAAATGATCGCTGTTCAACACCAGAAACGTCCGAACTAATTCGACGACAACAGCGTGGCGTTTACCCTCTTCAGAATGGACACGATCAATGAGGACAAGAAAGCGACATTCCGGAATGTTCGCCGTCAACTGGCAGAACGTGTTCGTGGATTCAAAGACGATCGGTAGAGAAAGCAAGGTGAGTGAATACAGGGATACGCCAATCTCTGACAACACGAGGAGTTCTACGATTCAGTCAAGGCGGTTGTCGGCACATCCGTCCAGTCTACCAAAACAATGACTAACGTGCACATTGGCTGTCCGTGCACCCAGCCACAGGACGTCATTAAAACCTGGTGTAAACACTTTGGTAGCCTAATTAACCGCCTGCTATCATTGGCTGGGTGACCGTGAACGGCCTACCGTGACAGGTCATTAAATCTTCACCTGCTCTCATCCCGGATATGCCAGAGTTGTAGAGAGCCATCAAACAACTGCCCAGTGGAAAAGCTGCAGGACAGGGTGGTTTGCCAGGTGAAATCCAGAAGATTATCGGACCAACGCTGAAACGCGCTCTGCTGTAGCTGGTTCATTCCACCTGGAAGCAAGGAGAAATACCACAATATTTCAAGGATGCTACCAATGTACCTTTGTTTAAAGGTGAGGGTAGTAAGCAGTACACCGACAACTACCTAACATTAGTCTGTCCATCTTGCTTGCAAGAATCCTTCTGAACCGGCTAAGTGCGAACGTAATGCAGGCCAATAATCCCGAGGAGCAATATAGATTTCAGGCGGATCACAGTACGATCGACCTGGTGATGGCTGCTGGAAAGATTCTGCAGAAGTGCCGGGAACGCAACAAGCGACTGTATACCCTCTTCGTGGAATTCACCAAGGCCTTCGATTCCGGGAGCCGCGTGGTGTTGTGGACAGTGCTTGATAAGTGTGGATGTCCAGGTATGTTCCACACTTTCACTCAAATGTTCCGTGGGGGCCGGAAGGCGAAAGTACAATAGTGTGGACCGACCTCTGATGATCATGACATTCTTACTGACGTAAAGCACGGTTGTGTCCCAGCCCCAATCATTTTTAGTCTACATTTGAATGCCATGTTAAAAGTTGGTTTTCAGAACTCGTCGAAAGACGGCGCTGAGGTTGAGTACCGCAAGCACGGAGGCCTACTGAATATCCAACGTTTCGATGCTCCAACCCTATTACGCACCTCAACGATGCGCATGCTTCTGTTCGCAGACGACAGCGTGCTGTTCACACACAGCGAGGACGAACTTCAGCAACTGGTCACGGCTTTCGCGAACGAGACATCCAAACTTGGACTGGATATCGACACAGGTAAGACATTTTCTTTCTTCCAGTCTTCTCTGGACCCACGCGCTGTTCCTGTACCCGCGCCTGAACTTTACACCAATCAAAACGTTGTCGACAGCTGCACAGACTCTTACTACTCGGGTAGTAATTTGTTGGCACAATTGTCCACGGACCGCGAAAAATGTGCTCGTTTGGCGAAAGCTAATGCTTCTTTCGGACGTCATGAAAGACGTGTCTGAAGATGGCCACCAAGCTGGGTATCTACCGCTCAGTGGTGCGGTCTATACTGCCTAACGGCGGTGAAACTTGAACACCGTATCAATAGGAAGTGCGCTATCTGAGCCGTTCCCATTTGCAGTGTCCGAGACGCACCTTGTGTGCTCGGTGGTCGGACATGGTTCCAGACACTGAGGTACTGCGAAGAGCGGATATAAACGGGATGGGAGCCATGCTGATGTTGAATCAGCTCCGTTGACTCGGTCACGTCCGTCGGATAGACGATGATCGTATAGCAAGACAGCTGCTGTACGGACAGCTGAAATAGGGTAGGCGAAATCCTAATGTTCAAAAGCGGAGATAGCAGGATGTTGTGCAGGTGAGTATTTGGCGTCGTAACGCTGGTTTTAGATGTTGGGAAGACTTGGCGTTGAACCGGACGGGCGTCCGCAAGTTCGTTGATCAGTTATTGCGTGATTGTGAACGGAATCGTGCGGTGTGCAATGGAACCATCAGTTCCATCGGTCGTGGTGCGATGACTATGTAGCGTTGCGGTGTGTGTGGCCGCGAATGCGCCTACCGTTTGGGGTTGGTAGTTCATCAACGTACTCATAGTACACCGTCGAGAAAGAAACAGCGAGTAAACTAGGTTCAAGTTGGTTAGATCAGTTGAATCCACTCTTTCTTGTTCGCCTCGTCCGACGACATTTGTCGTTCAAGATCCCACCCGTTTCTCTCCACAGACCTGGATATCTGTGGTTTTCTAACTTTCCTCTTTTTCAGTATTGTTGGTACACTGTATGATGAGTTTTTTTCTACGTTTTGCAGTTCAGCCCTTAATTGTGTTTTTCTTTTTATCCTCTCTAGAGTGCACTGACACCTACTCGTGTATTGAACAACTCCTTATATTTTCCTATACTTTCAATATTTTTCGTCCCACTTTAGAACTTATAACTGGAATCTCTGTTTATTTTGTGAGAGATATGGGCTACGATATCGTACTATCCAAATAATTGGTAACCAGCATTGACCAGTTGAAAGAAAAGATTTTACTCATGCACCTCCTGGTCTTATTCCTTCTGGTTTACACTGGGCACTTCGTCTGTGAGTGAAGCCATGAGCGGTGCGGGGTAAGTCTCTTGTAGTGATTGTTAAGCGCAGGTGTTCTTTGGCTCAGGTAACTGACACAGGATACTCCGTAGCGGAAGCCACCAACCATTATATATATATATATATATATATATATATATATATGACAACTTGTTTTTGGTACATGCACGTTTTACGTATGCTTCATTGGTGAATCGTTCAGACGTTACTTCCATCAGCTATTATTTTCACATATATTCCATTGATATCTGACATTGTCTACTGAAAACTGCCTATTGCGAATTTTTTGTACAGGTATTCATGTGTTCGAATCCCCTATGATGAGGCTGCTTTGCTGTTTTCAGGCAAAAGGCATTGAGCCGCTAGCAGAAACAGGTGTAGTGGATCTGAACAGTATATGGAAACTCAGGTGTGAATAAGAAGTCGAAATCTGATGAAAAGGAAAACAAATAACTCACAACAGTTCGTGGAGGCACGTTGGTATAGTGGTCCACTACACCAAATGAGGATTCTGTCGTGTGTCCCCCAGATAGTCTCGATGTCACGACCGAGATAAATCCAACGACGGATAAATAAATAAATAAATTTGCCGGACTAAACGGTTGATTACGCCGAATTTTAACTCTCCCACCGACCCTGAACGCGAACAGAAAGCAGAACTCGATTAACCTCGTTCAAACATCATGTGTACATGCGAGGTTGAAGAAGATGAAAAGACATGAATAACAATAAAAAAACATGAAGTAGAAAATAGTGCACAAAACGCTACACCAGCAAACTATCAAATTTTAAACTAAAGCTGAATTTAAATTTCATGGTACTGTTGAACACAGTGCATCATTCAACAAGTTCATCAGATATGGTCATTCGATCGTCTCCAACAGATCAACTATGTGCTACTATAGAGCCGTCTAATCACGTTTAGAATTAAAAAATATGATATCCATAGCAAATGCGATTCTCCCAGGCAATAAAGCGAACAATGTTCCACGCATGACGCAGTCGCAGTCCATTAGTGGAGGATAAACTATTCACACACTAATCAAAATGATAGATTAAGGGAAAACGCCGGAATTAGATTCCGGAATGACGAGAGGGCGAAAGGCTGGTGAATAATTCCGCGGGTTACTGTTAGGTCACATCTTGGCATTTTAGAACCTCAAAAATGGGCAAACTGAGTGCCTTACAACTTTGCTTCAAACCCATGCCAATTCAGTTAGACCATATTTAACTAAACGTTCTATCACAAAACCATGGCATTCACAGGAGTTAGTTTGGCGGCATCAGATACGATAATTAAATTCTAAGACTATCTTAATAGCCTCAAAAATATCGTTGCGTCGTGTCAGTCTCAAATACCCTTCCACTAAGGGAGCAGACTGTCGAATTTTTTGACATCTCAATCCAGCACAAACCCACTGTGAAGCGGGTTACATTCACTGTCCGTTGTATATGTCAGTGCAGTGCGGTCAATAGGGCATTACATTAAGTCAAACGAGACCGAGCCATGGGAACCAACGTCTCCTCTCAGTTAGTATGCCGTATATTGAACCACGGAGTCAATCGCATGGTTTGAGAACAAAAGCGAGCAAACTAGGGTAAAGGTAGCTGCTACTCTGGCTAACCGCTGAGTTATCACGATGGGAACGAGGCGTTAACCAATTCGTTGTTATCCCTCACACGTGCCAGTTTTTTCACCACTTAACGCTCTAAATTACGGTATCCTCTGAAGATACGTGCTTCATCCTAACGCACAAACTACAACTGAGTAAGCGCCACACCGCCTCTATTGACGAACTATGCAACGTTTGTTCAAAGATAACATAGAGTTGCACATCCAAATGGAAAATCTAAGTCGACCCATTTCCGACGACAGTAGTTTTGAGGGCATCACGTGAGATCGGTCACACACAGTCACTTGATAGCACAGGAAACGTGCAAATGGAATTCGTAGCCCTCTGATCTGCGCCGAAACAAGTGATATGGTAATAACTTTTAGAGATTTCGCTTGTGATTGGTATGCGAAAGCATGCACTAACATAGAAAACGTATGTCAACGGTTCAGTGAACGTACAATTAACTGAGTTGTCTATTTAACCCACACAAGAAACCATTTTGTTAAAAAAAGGTCAAGAATCACCACTGTTCCATGAACCAGTGTCAACCAGTTTAGCACCATGACTGTTACAGGCCAATTATGTAAACAGCAGTCACAAAACAATGTAAACGTGAAAGCATATTTTGTGCGCAACCGCTTCATTCAGATGTCACTTGGAAAGTATGAGTACATTCCTCGAGAAGCGTTGATTTGCTGTCCTGTAACACTGCAGCAGAAAAAACAGTGGCTTTAAGTGAACGAGTGAATGGCACGCGCTAACATGCATAGTGAAAGCGATTTTTGCCTTGGCTCCTTCCGTGGAGAGTTTGTGCAAGTGGATAGCTAGAACATTCTTGGAGGGTTTCATTTGGAAGTTGGAGCGACGGTGTGGTATACGCTGTCCAAACCATACATGCATAAACCCATTCAAGGAATGCTTTATAGAACTTGAAATAATGTATGTTGAGCTATGAAAAAAATGTGGTAACTCGTTCGAGAATATCCACTGAACTCATAGGACTAGTGCGGTAACAGACGAACCGAGGTGTACAGTCCACAGGAGGCTTTCTCACAGAACGACCAATCAGTACGCTTTCTCCAGAGTACGATCGAAGCCATGAAATTAGAATCCAAATGGCCCTCTGCGTATCAGAAATGCGCGTTCGAATTCATTTGACGGGGTCTAACTTGCGACAATGGTCGTAGAGTACCCGCCGGCTGTTGGTACCACATATTGAAGATAACCTGCTAAGTTTCCTTCGGAGCTTATTAGCTCGCGTACTGGTTTCAAACCGGCTGTCTTGCGTGATCTAAACGGCGTCTATCGGGAAGGGCTCTCCATCGCCCACGAAAAGGTACTGTAACAGCTGGGGGTATCCCATTTCTGGCAGGATTAGTTTCCGACCGATTAACACTGGCTATCAAATAAAATGCGGCAGAACACTTTCATTCACTTAAAAGATTGATGTGGTAATCCTAGCTCTTAAGACGGTCGTTTTGCAGATTACAACGCACGTAACATTACATCTACAATGAACCCAATGTCCTGATTCTGCTGACGGGATTATACTATCGACGCTAGAGTTACTTATCACCAAAAGATAATGACGCCAATAAAAAGCATGCATGTATAACACGTAATTAACAGTGTGACATATAAAAACGAATAATGAGCTAGATAACCAAGTGTTTGAACTTATCAAAATCCTGCTAGTTCTGTACACATGATTGTTGCAGATCACTGCTTGAGTATGCGGAGACTTGTGGGAGAGTTTCAGAGAGTAGGGTTGATGTTAGTATAATCCTTGACTCGTAATTCCTTTGCTGTGTGAGACAGTACGAGCCTCGGAGCCAAAATCCTTTCGGTGCCACTGCGACCATTTAGTTCATGTCCTCTAGTGCATGCACGACGCTGTTGTGTTGTTTCTCAAACCTCCACTTGTTTTTACATGTCAGAGGGCCTGACGGCTTTTGGTTTGATCGTGAACATGACCAATGACAGGCCCACCAAGAGTGAGATAATTTGTGCGTGTGTGGAGGGGGAGTGGGTGAGAGAGGATTGTACAGGCACCTGTGGTGTCGACATGATTGGGATGGTCCACCGTGCCAGGTGCATCACGAATGAACACGTCTGTTTCACGAGGTCACTTTGCGTTTCGGATTGTAGGGTGAAAAGGTCGCGGGACATCGGACCACGTTGAGGTAACACATACGAAGTGTCGATGCGGTAATTAGCGCGGACAAACGGAATGTGTCAGTTATGAATGTCCTGTCCAAAGTGACATCTACAATACCATCAGATACCAAACAGGAGAGCCATCCGCGACCTACAAATCTGGGAAAAGTGACTGATGCAACACGGTTTTGGTCGTCTTTCATTTGCTTCATGTACTGCTTCTTAGTGTGACGGATTTCATAATTTAGATGGGACGCAATTGCGGAAAATCTGAACTGCGGCTGGATGTGACTAAACGACAGAGACAGTATGTCCAAAAGCGGCTCAAAATAAACTAGTAACTGTATTCATAGCTGACAATCTTCTTCTTCTACTGCGCTGAGGCTGCCATTGGGATCAAGCTGATTCATCGCCTACTATTAATATCATGAGTTCGATTATCACACACTGGTGTACGGTCCATCCATGTTACGTTCCTGCATGCGCATGCATATGGTTGGCGGCATTCGATTCGGATTAGCCTGTCACAGTGACCGAAGCCAAAGGACGCCTGCGCTTATCCATCACTGCAACTGGCTTGCGCTGCACCAATTGCAGTTCCACCAACACACCACATATCCAGTGTAAACCCGAAGGAATAAGAC
>QNGE01002393.1:99660-116210 GCA_008508345.1 Paragonimus westermani
CCCTCATTGGCTTGTTATTGATTCATCGATGCACCCGCTGTAAACTCTGTTCATTGTTAGATGTAATGCACTTTCATGCTGGCTCGGTCACGATGCACAAGGTTCCTCTTGCATCACTTCAGTTCTCACTTCAGTGCGTAGTGTAGACAACAATTGGCGTCACATCATGGAGCTTCCCGCAAGTGAACAGTGGAACCTACAAAACATTCCACCCTGGACTGAAGAGTTGAAAGGGTCGTTTCGATAGGCTGGAGCAGCTGATGTTGAGTCACATCCTTCCTTCCAAATTCCAGGTCACAACTGTCCGGTCATCTGCATATTCCGTCTGCTCATCGTCGCAGAACCATGGTAATCTCAGACGCGGTAGGAAGCTCTGATTGTCTTTTGAACCATTTGGCAGATTCCAAGAGTTGCCACTTTAAAAGCAGCGTTGTTTGAGCTTTTGGTTTCTAAATCTGTGCTTGACGGTGCCTGAATTCACCTCACTTAATTCACAAGCTCAATCTTGAAGAATTCAACACAGCCATGTTTGCTTTGCAGACCTATATCCTCTTCGCCACCTAGAGAGTGTTATCAACTGACCAGCATGTAAAATATGGTTCGTTGTGTAAAGTTCCTGAAGAACATGCGGGTATTGATATACAGATTGGGAATAACACAACGTTTCGAGCAAGTTCCTCAGGAAGGCCACCCGAGGTGGTTGAAACGTAGAGTATTACAACTTGCTCGAAACGTTGTGTTACTCCCAATCTGTATATCAATAACATGTTAAACACGACGCCCAAACTATTCAACTTCATTCGTACTACATTTGGTGCGGATATCTTACAACATGCGAGTAGATTGACTGAAGCTTACAACAGTGGGACGTCTCAACCCACATTATGCGCCCAGTGCTGGATGAAGTAAAAAGAAGAAACTCAACTAGACAATTCCATCACAATAGCCGGTAAAGGTTCTTATCAAGCTGGCGTGGATCGAGCTTTGCGAGCAAAACACTAGACTCGAGTTTTATGTTTATTAGATTTCGTCACCAGTGCACTTCCTTGGTAATGGGAATACGGACGTTACGGCCGGCTTGGCTACTGTTCACTTCAAACCCTTGGGATAGGCTGATACTGTCTAAGTTCAATTAAAAGCAGAGGCTAAACCCCTGAGTCAAATCAAGCGGTACAATTATATACTAACTGTCAAGGATAACCGCTGTGATCTCTAAATGCTGTCCCCGTGGGTCATGAGTCACAGAGATCAACATTCACTGAAGAATGTTCTCCGCCCGTTCTGGTTGTGTTTATCAGGCTCAAGTAAGATTCATAGAACTATCGGTGAGTGTTGAGTTGTTTCTCAGTCGACTGTTTTTTGTAAGCTCCAAGAAACGGTGATTGTTTTCTCATCGTGCTAGTTTGCTTTATCCATATATGTAAAGGACACAAAACTGATTAACGTACTGAAGATACACTGGAAGTCCACTGTAATTGATCGAGGCAGAGGAACTGCCTATTGGCTGACTGGAAACAGCAGCCCTAAAGATTCGAGGATGGTATTTTGGTACGACCACGATTGACTTAAATGTTGAGCAAACAGACTGTTAAACTCACCGTTTCAATCGTTTACAGATAATTCGGGCCTTGCTACAATAATATTTTCTTAAAATACAAAACAGACAATTGCTTCTGTATTTAACAATAGAGTGACTTCCCTGAATTATCGACTCAGTTTTGCTTGCGCGTAGTTTACTCAACGACTGACCGAGTTATTTACAAGTCACTCGGGAGTTACCGCCACTAATTAAAACTAGTACTTGGTGAATCTTACAGACATCCACTTTTAAAAATATGCACCGAAGACAGACAGGGGAGAAATCTATATTTGTGCCTCCCTAGTTTCTTGTTAGTTGAGAAATAAAACATGATGGACGTGTTGCAAAAGAATAAAAAGTAAACCAGTGGAGGAAAATTTCGAATATGGAGAAGGTAACAAACTGTGAAACACAGTGAACCAGTTTTGTGACAGAATGGCATACGGCTGATGTTGGAACCGGTTACAAATGTGGTGTGGATTGTCTCACACCTAGTTAGTGATGAAGTGCATTATTAACGTCGAGACCTTTTCAGTATTGAACGTGGTGTTGAGTAGTGCATTCCTATACAAGCAAGTCCAGACTACTATGTTCTGCTTACGGATTAGCTACTTGTTTTGGTACCGATGTTTCAGACTGACTTCTTAGGTCCATGCTGCTCAGCACAGCGTGCAATGAAGGTTATCACCTCCAGGTTTCTGTAAGACAGTGATATTTGCCCCAATCCTGATGAATTCTTGGGAATGTGAAATTTAACTTAATCATGCGACTCGTCCAATCACCTGGCCTATGGCACACACCACTTCAGTGTCAACCACGTTTGGGGGGCACGTTAAAAATTTAAGAAGTCGAACCTAGTGGATAAGACATCCGAGTGAAAAGTTCCCCATCAATTCTATAAGCTTGCACAGTCTGTGAAGTAACTCGTGTTAAGAAGCTCGGTGCAGTGAATAACCTCGCTTACTATGATTCATCAGTAAGTCAACTATATTCAAGAGTTAAAGAATTGTATTACTAACAGGTAGCGTGACAGATTTATGAATTTAAATGAGACCCAACTGTGAAAAGTCAGGGCTTCCGCTGGATTCGAACCAGCGACAGACACAGCATGCCTCAACGCAGCAAGCGCTCTACCAGCTGAGCTACGAAGCCACACCGGGAGCTCGGAAATTTCACATTTGGACTCTGTTACCCACCCGTCCCACTGTCTCATATGGAATCCACCAAATGATTCAGGGGATCGACTGAATTGAAGAATTTTCAAGTTGAACATTACTCACATTTGATCTCAGCCTTCGCGTTCAGATAGACAGACAGATAGAAAGTATTCACGGGAGATTCTTGGTACTAAGGCCTACCCAGAGAACTACATCAACAGCAACATGCAAGATAGACAATCGCGATCCTTAGTGGACACTACCGATATGAAGAAGGTCTACTTATCGTTGTCATTCAAGGGTGACGCAGCGGCAGAGTTGATATCACGTCAAATCGCCAATGCTTTCAACACGACTAATTATGCCGCTAGTTCGGTTGTCGAATCTCGTTCAAAACGGGCGGTTCCACTGAATTGGAACGATAACATGCCGAATATTGTTGCCTCTGTTTTGATTCATTCACTTGACTGTTCCTATTGCTCAGCAGAAATAAGTCGTACTACTAGATGTTTATCTGAAAGAATCAGTGAACACTGCCCTGCTTGGCTTCATTTTGGGACGACAAAACGCATCACCTCTTCCATTCTGACCTATTTGCTCGATTGGGATCAACCAACAGACACGAAGACAGCACTTCGTACTGTCTATTGGGTCCCGGCCACCTTGCCGCGAAAGGCCAAATGACACATCCTGTCGATAGCCGAGGCGGTCGCAACCCGAATTCGTCACCCGAATTTGTGTGTACATAAACAATTCGTTCAAACTGTGGGGCTTCCTTGACCAAACACGACCGTCCAACTAGTCAAACAGTTTGTCTGCACTTCACTGTCCCAGCCTGACTATCACTGACTAACTAGGACTAAATTCGTTTGTCTTCCAAACCACAGCGAGGTACTATTAATCGCTTATCCAATCATTTTGTCCCTTCACCAGTCTTTGATCAAGAACACTCCAACTCGTCACTGAATTCTATATGGTTATATCAGCCGAAGAGGAGAGTTGGTGGAAAACAATCTGTTCGCCGAAACACTGTTTTTCATAAACACATTCCATTTACAGGGGAATTCCTGGTGGAGTAAACACAGGGCGGATAAGTCAGCGTGGCCAGCCAAATTGATTTCAAGCTGTAACCAAGGTGTCACTTGAACAATGAATTTTGACAGGGTGACGAGGGGTTGGCCAAGTTAGTTCCAAAGCCCGAACAAAACGTTTTTGGACACAGCAGTGTGTCATAGAAACGGTTCTCAATTGGTTCTGTTGTGAACAGCCTCCTGCGCCTCATAGAAAGTAGTTGACAGGAAACAAGTTATATACCCTTGGCGTCTGCTATTCACTCGATGAGATCATTCAACCACGGGTTTATTAACGTCATACTGTTGGAGTTGATTGGGAGGGAATTAGGTACCATTTACATTGAGACTTTCAAAATAACGAAATTAGTTTCATCCAGGAGTCCTTTTCTCTGGCGGCCTTGGTACAGAAGAAACCAACAATTAAAATATTTTCAATCCATGAGTATCATGTGACAAATCGATGACGGCGCAAGCTCATATATTTGCCGGAACGGTTGATACAGCCAACGATGCGAGGAATGTTGATAACAGCGTAAAGTCTAAATTTACCGATCATTTCCGGATATATTTAGAATGGTCATCAACATGACAGTCGGACAGAATTCATCATTCTACGATTATCAGTGATCGTTTATTGAACACCCAACATATCAGCTTTGTCTACGTGCAAATAGCATTAACCTTCGAATTTGTTTCACATAAAATCTTTCGCTTGACAACGTCTGCGTAGTGGTAATGTATGTGCGGACTTGTTTTCAGTGTGCAAAGAAAGAGAGGTAACTTTTAGCATTCCATAGCAAACATCTTATGGTGTGTTGTCTGTCTAAGTTCAAGCACGTTCAAATACTTGTCCGTAATATTCATTGATCACGGCCACAAGTTGTGCACTGTTCGTGACCAATTATCGGTTTCGAGTTCTATTTAAAAAGGTAGATCTGAATTCCACTGCATTTCACATAAAATGTCAGTGAAGCTGAACTTGCAATGCTGTTTACCCGTACAAGAAAGGGGGCTGCTTTCAATAAGGCATAGTTGAGCAAAGGCCTACTTCAGGTTGCAAGTTCATGACCTATCAGTATGTTTTCCGACAGTCCTATTCAAACGGACACTTAGTTTGAACTAATTCCAGGTGAATAAAGACGGCGACAACGAATTGTCGACTGTAGCAGCCACGGAGACCCCATATTTACCAACTACCGAATACATTCTAGCATCTGGCCAACTAGTGTTGTGAGTCGAGAATATGGGTGGCACGAGGGCTCATTGTTCAGAGAACCGACACACGTGGTATATGCTTCGACAACTCGTCTATAACAAACATTTATCCGCACATAATCGTAATTCATGCTTGACTGCAACTCAACATTTCCTCTTGTATTTTCCCATCGGTCCTTTTAACATCAAATTATGTTCGTTCGCCAGACTGCTAACATGTAGTATATTCCGATCGCTCATCGTTACTACGCCAAGTGACCTGGTCAAGTCATTTGTCATTGTAATCTTAGCCTGGAACCGTTTGCGGCCAATCAAAAAAGGCTAACCAGAAAACACGTGTCAATCTTTTGTGCAAAGAATACGTTGACACATTCAGGCTCTCCGTAAAAAAAACAGATCGTAATATTTGAGTGAAGTTGCTTGCTCAGCTCAATGAATTTCTTATAAAGTTTACCGGTTTTAGTTTTAAGGTTGAAAAGTCAGAATTAAGTGTCAACACCTCATGGTCCATATGTTCGTACTACTTTGACGAAATGGACTAAGCGATCTTGGAGATTCAAATTTTGTAACATCACCGCTTATCAGAATTCCATTTCCGTGTTCAAACCGGTATCTCTGCTACACTCATTGTTTGCTGAAACACACTTAGTCGGATATACACGACGTGATACTGTCAAACCTTGATCACAACCCTATTCACTTGCAGCAGTCCACGCACACCTCTCTCCACTTTCAACGATATCCCCGATGCGAGATTAAGGCGTGTTATCGTTATGACTGCAAGGGCCCCAGGGCCTGTGAAGCCGTTTGTCGTATGAAAACATAGGACCACGAACACGTACACTAATTTGCGAGGCTTAAGTGTATTCACACACATTGGGCATCAATACATTGCGGTTTGTCCTGGCGGCACGTTCCCCATGGCGCGTACGCACTATTCTAATAGTCGCCTCTGGTCCATCATCTTCCCGGCATTGGCACTTGCCCTTTAGTTCCCAAATTGTGAGTGGTATATTACTCACAAACGAAGCTGTTCATTACATAACATTATTCCTCCATCTTTGAATGCACGATCCAGTTAGAATGAATTTTCCATATCATGACTGCTGCTGACGTTGCAAATTAACCGACTGTGAAGGTGCTGGAAAGCTCAACTGATAGTGATCCGAGTGATCTGCGTTGCGTTGTCACCCCGTTTGGTGTCACATAGTCCAGTGCTTTTCACATACCCGTGGCGTTACTTAACTTCTTCACAATAGCCAAATATTGAACACGATCGCCGAGTGAAAAATATGTTCTACCACGTTTCGAGTAACTTCACCATTCACTGTGCGTCTGATTATTATAGTGTGTTTATTCCCTTTCTACAACTAGCACCTCACACATGGGTGAATTCAACTTTTTGCGTTGAACGACATAAAAGGTCAAGGGTGTTTTGAATCAATTACGAACACTTCACCACGCTAGAGCAAGATCTTGTTGTATGTCAATGTCAAGCGGGTGTTCATTAGTCACAAACCACTCTGGCCCATTGATGAGTAGGTCAAGCGTAGTGTCGTATAAACCAAAGCATTCGCTCTTGTCGATACACCTCATGTGGAATGGGTACATGGCATATGGGTATGACGTGCATTCTGGTCCCATGCGTTCTTCGACTCACCCCTGTAAAAGCGCCAAATCGAAAGCTGTTCTGCCTACCACAGTAACCAGCCACCATCACCCTTCAGTACCTGCTTTTCTTTGGTTCGTTTGCACTTTACTCTCTACTATTAACTGTCCGGCAACCCTTCAAAAAAGTGAATATTTCAGTGTGCACAAATTTCACGGGCGTCGTTTCTCTTTTGAGCGAGTCTAGCTATCTGACTCAGTGGCACAGTTTCAGTTACCGGCGAAATTGCTATTGGCACCATACTTCCTTGTTCGCATTCGGCACTTATCAGTGAACAACGAGAATTGGCCGCCCCATGGAACATGGCGGTAACCGAAAGGGTTTAGTGCGTAGTTGCACTAAATTAACGTTTCCTGAAGTGCACGCAGAAATACCAGAAGCGAAGTGAAAATACAAATAATTGCGAGACCGAAAATATATTATGCGATAATTACAAATGGTCTCGATCAGGGCTAGACGACACCGATACGCGAAACACCTAGGGAGGATAAGGATCCGACAGCCGAGCGCGCGAGCAAGCCGGAAAAGATGTGTGGCGCGCTTACGCCGACAAGTATGCAAACGAACAAACGCGATCTCATGCATCAAGCAGACGGCAGGCAAAGATCCTTGAGGTCCTATGTACAATGTGAGCTAAGATTTTAGGGGGGGATTTTACACATCGTACAGCAGGCAGACTAGGGGTATCTCCAGGTCACTACAAGGGCACGGCTGACGAATCACCAACACTGCAAGAAGTGATAGGTCCTGGCTGTAACTAAGGCTTAACAACAGGGTGCCAAATGTACGGACCACCCATAATGTGAGGCCACTGAGGCTGTACTCGAACTTCGGACGTGAATGTCAGGGCTGTCCAAGTTAAAAAATAGATGCCCGCCTGGTTCCAGTCTGACCGATACTCTACCAAAAATGGCGAGTGGAGAAACGGCAGGTTGTAGGTACCGTTTTTCCTGCTATACCAAACCTGGATGCACCAGTCAGTAGGACACAGAAACAAACACGACACCCGTGAAGCCAATGGCATAGTGATTAACACGGATGCCTCAGGAAGCATGAACCGAGAGTGAATCCCGGCCACAGCAAGGACACTCACGACTGATAAGGTAGGACAAGGGCAAAATCCGACCATGAAATATTTCTTTCCTAATGGGGCTACCTGAGAAATGTGTGATTTGTTCAGTTTTCCTAATGTGGGCTCACCGGATTCTCCACACTGTATCCAGTTCAGTGTAGTGCAGACATTCACCTCAACTGTGAAAAGTCATCACCCCAGGGGGATTCGAACCACCGACAGAAACAACACGCCTCAGCGTGACAAGCGCCCTACCAGCTGAGCTATGAAGCCACGCCGGGAGCTCGGATTTTTCATATTCGGACTCCGTTACCCACCCGTCCCCCTATCTCATATGGAATCCACCAAATGATCCAGGGGATCGACCGCCGCGGCAGGATTTCGCAAACAGTTCACGCTGGAATCTGTTAAGCACGATCTTTCGGGTCAAGCAATATCCCTCAATTTTGGGCACACCCAGCGAAAGAAATCGATGTGCGTTATATGAGATAATCTGCGTGGCCAATATACGTGGCAACTCTTGCTTTCCCGTCATCCATTAGACAACACCAAGTTGGTTCATTCCCTCTAAACAAACCCTAAAGTGGTAGCTGAATCTGATCATTAGTCTGAACGGACGCAACCTCAGGCTAAGTGGCAACGCAAGATATGATAACTGATAATCATGCAATACTGCAATAGAATGATGTTAGGCATCGATTGGCGCGACTGTGCATGGCAGAAAACACGGCGCAGTTAACTAGCAGGCGAGAAAACGAACAAGAGGCAGAGCAACATCGCTTGAAGAAAAAGCAATGTTACGACTACCAAGACTAGTAGCACGCCACTCAGTGAGATCAAACAATCCACTGGCCGAAAAAGAAGGACGAACGAGTCGATCGATAGACTTATAAAAACTTTATAAATACGACTCCCGCTTACACCATGAGGGATTTGGGTGGGAGCCCCGTCTCATTATCCATTTCGCGGAAGATCACTCGACAAATGCACTTTAGCTGGTGTACTTGTAAAAATGCGGTTAGTAGCGAGTGTGAATCGTACTAAGTACGTGCTATGTCTGAGCCAGTTAACCGGTGCAAATTACTCTCGCCAATTTACATCGCACAGAATCCTATTTCGTAAAGTTATTACCCAAACCATAACTTTGGAGCTGAACAGTATCCGTGCCGTGTTGAACCCCTGTGTGTTTTCAATAGCTTAGTGGGTTTCAGTGGTATGTACGCTGGCTCGAGGCCGCAGGCCAGAAAAACCCGGTTGTCTTATTTGATATCCAGCGGGCTTCTGTGAACCGAAACTGCAATACTCAAAACAGGTAGTAGCAGTATTCCTAAAGTTTGCAACAAATGGCAAAAGAGCGCGGTGAGACTAAGTATTTTGGTAAACGGGAACACATTTCGGTTGATGTTGGAAGGCAAATTCAATGACCAGTGTGTTTTTGGTATGCCAGTATACACAACGTGATTGACACACTCAAGCAGTGACCCATAAAGATCCCGTAAAGCGTTTGAAGAGCATGTCCGTCTATTCCTGGAAAGGCATTTTTGTTGTCCCAAGAGTTCAAAATCTCTTTCAGCAACTACCCTTTTATGGCTGGTGAAGAAAATTCGGTTTCCACTTATCCATTTCATACTGTGCATTACGTATCAAGAATAAGACGCCGGAGCCTCCTTCGAGTGACTTTTGGACAATTTCGCTGTTGTGAAGATGTGGACCCCAATCGTTTGACAGTACGTATTAATGTCATGATCGATCTAAAATGAGTCGGGATCACCGAAGTCTCGGAATTCTGAGTTGTAAACACACAGGATAATGCTGCTGGAAATTCGGTTGGAAAGTTCATTATTACACACACGGAATAATAGAGCGTAGAGTGCAGACACTTGACTATATTTCTGGTTGCTGGCATTTTATTTCCCAGGCTCACACATATGGTATGCATACGTTTCAAAACCATTTCCTCAAGGAGTTTTGAATTCAGTCCACTCAAACGCCTGTACACTCAACATTGTTCAGTGTTGATAAACAGATTGGGAATAACACAACGTTACGAGCAAGTTGTAATACTCTACGTTTCAACCACCTCGGGTGGCCTTCCTCAGGAGTGTTGTTCCACGTTGTAGATCAAAACTATTTTTGTTATTGAAACAATTCGTCCGTTCGAAGTAAGCAGCCACTCGTCATAAAATTGAATGCATTGTTCGTCTTCAATTTGCTTATCTCAGATTGAGTCATTCGGCGGTTAATTCGATAATTCATGGATTAGCATAACAATTGTATACCGATTATGAATTCTACTTCGTCGACTTCATGGGAAATAAACCAGAAAAAGAATATTACCGTTCCGAACAAACACGTTGTTTATGAATGGTAAAGATTAACTACAGATTATCAGTTGTGCTCTTACGCTTGCAAATCTGTGGTAATCCAAGATTCTAAGATGGACATTTGCAAACCACAGCGCCCATCATAGTCAAAAACGCGAGCAGAATCGCATGTCAGCGTGGTGACCAATCGGGATAGCACGTTTGCCTTAACATCGGATTTTGTTATGACGAGCATCGGAATAAAACAATTTGTTCAAGTGCGTCACATGTTAAAACAAACGAACGACAAGCGGAGCCGAGCCGATGAATAGGACAGTCAAGTCGTCGGCGCCAGTTGAAATTCTCCTCATTTCACTGGTGCATTTTTTCTATAAAATAACCAAGGGTAACTCAATAAACTGAGATTTGCTTCGTGCCACAAGTCCTGTTTTTGAGTTCGTTTCGGAAGGCAGCGACTTTTCAACATGGATACAAATGAAATTTAGTAGTCGATGTTACGACATCGCAGTAGTAGATGTACTGCGTGCCTGGTATGAGTAGGGACGCACAGCACGCGCTAACACAGCCGGGACATATCAGTTCCTACGGTATTGATCGTCCGAACAGCCCTTCGACTACCATAGTCAACGCTGAAACGGCGAATACCTGTTTCTTACCGTTGCTCATTCTATGGGCAAATTTTCGTTAAACGTCAGCCCAAACTAGGTTGCAAGTGTTAGGCCACTGAGAACTTAAAATGACCCAGACAGAGCTAGATTCCACCAAAAGAGAACAAAACCTACAAAGGGAATAGACTGCTCACTCGATGAGTGTTGTTCGTTTGCCAGTCTTCACTGTCGCTCCACATGATAAGTGATTGTAACCTCCCAGTTAAAGAACTTCATAACACATCTCATTTGATTAGTCTTTAAAACACGTCTGTTGTGGTGCCATACCACAGAGGCCAGACAAAACAGATGCGTGTGGGTTGAGCGTTGTGGTGTGTCACAAAATAGGGTGAAAGGCACAAACTAACGGTTAGCGTTGGCACGTGACGGTGGGTTACAGAACGTACTGTGCCCGGATCGTATACGCAGATTTTAATGTGCAATCCACTTATCAATGTTGCACTGTGGTAAAATTTGATGAGATGGACCCTAGCAATCAATCCACACACCATACATGCTCGCTAACGAACCAAACAAACAATAGGGGTCGGCTAGTAGGAGCTAGGTGATCTGGATCTGCATGGAATGAACACGGTAATTTAAAGTTCCAGAATGAACATTATTGGAAATGTTGGTGCTGAACCGTTTTCAACAGATCCCAGGCATCTCAAAAGGGTTAAGTAGAAGAGGTAATTTGCATTCACATTTTCTGTATATGATCGACCGTTCATGGACCATGTGATACAGAACAAAGTGGTCAAAAGTGTCTATCCGCAATTTGACAACCAGCACAACAAAAATTTGGTGAAAGAAAACACGTACGAAACAAGGCCGGCGACCTTAGTTTGTGCGTTGTATTTAGTGTACTTGCACCACCCGTTGTCATGATGAGTTCCAATCGACCGTAGGAACCAACCAAAGTTCCAGGCTACAGCGAAACTTTTGAATAGACATGTGTACGCAATGCTGTATAGATCCACAATCCATAAAAAGCTTTGTCAAGCTTCCATCATACTGTTAATCGCCCAGACCGCTGTATCGTCGTGTACCGATTCGAAACACTTTCCACATGTTTCATGACGTTTTGGGAAAATAGCGCTATGCTTATAGGTCTGAGCTATTTACGTGGTGTATTAGTACCGTAAACAGAAGAGCACAGAAACGAAGTTACCAACACACATCTGTGACTACAGTAAGCTGAACAGAGTTGATAACAGACGTTCCGACCGCAAATAATCAACGTTCACAAATTTGATGTTACCTATGCTGGAGATCCCAGGGGGAACTACAAGCCTGAAAGTGGAGATGACATAAGTAAATGTTCTCAGCATTCGCATCGATTCATGGACTCGATTGCGTCTAAGATAACCAACAAAATCAATCTGTAAATGAGCTGTTCGTTAAGAATGTGTAGGTACTTTGAAATACTCAAAGCTATGCCTCATTCAACTGACTTTGACTAAACTAATCTCGGCCTCTGTCTGCCTCTCTAGTTCTGCCTCACCTGCTACTTCGATAAGCTTTTTTCCACGTTTCTGATGTGACAACCCGTGAAGTCAAATCAGAGGCCCTTTAAAGTGTTCAAAACTTCCAGGTTTGCATCATATTGTCAAGGGCAGGACAAATATACATGAGTGAGAAATTACGTTGAAAACGCTGACTCATTCCATTCGACTTCGAAGTGAATCAGCTATTCACTTGCTCTGGATTAAAGTATTGGGAATGAAGTCAAGGGAACATAGGTCCACTAAACAAAGGTATGAAATGTTTTAGTGGAGATGCACTTCGTGGGCTGTAAGGATTAAAGTGACATCCGAACACAGCCGTTGCGAGGATTGAATACGCTAGCTTTCTTTTTGTATTGCAAACCCCGTGTTACAACTTTGGGGGTAACAGACAGAACCAACGGATCCTTGGTGTGCTCAGATCAGCAAGCACACTCCAAAGTGTTTCTGAGCCGACATGACTAAATCCGAAATCCGAAGCAGGTTTGAGTTGACATTCACTAAGGTGCCATGTATTGAACCGGCCATCTTCCCTTTGTCAGTCGTGTACAAAACCGCTAATTCATTAACACACGTCACTCGTCACGTGACCCACACGGGTCTGCAGAACACCACACCAAGAGCGTCTAAACAAACGTCACCTGCGTGCGCAAACATCGACGCGCTTAGCCAACCGCTTGTAGGCTCGACAATCGCGGCGCCAGCCTCGTACTTCGTCTGAGCCGTCGCACGACTACGGTAGGTTTGGGCGTAGTTACAACAGCTTGACACACTTGATATGTCCGGCCCGAATGTCAACACAAACATGCACATGCGTTTGGCAATAGATTGCTCAGACCCGTAAATCATGTGATGGCTCTTTTCGAAAACAGCTAAGAAAGCATACCGGAGAGAGAATAGAATTTAGCTTATTTATGCATCTCAATAAACTGTTCTATCAAGTGGATTACACTGCGACAATGAAGTAAGTGTTCTCTGTCTCCGAACAAAACTAGGCAATTATTTCAGCAGCAGAACACAATATACGGCCTTCAACAACGTCGTGCAATGAGACGTAAAAAATAACTCTGATGTATCACGAGAGGCTACCCTGCCACCTTTCCCATTCTCGATTTAACTAAATGAAATTCCGTCAATGAGAGGAACAGTTTTTATAATACACAGATGATGTTTCGAGTATGCCTCATTCTGGTTAACTTGTTATTCTGCACACTAAACATGTTAATTCACTGTTAACTGGTGGCCGAAGTCTGATCTCAGATCTACCTGATTTGTTGAGCACGTTTTAGCTAAGTTTGAGCGCATTTCTTTGTTCACCTGTAAGGGACAATCGCTCTACTCACTGAGCTTCGAAGCCCGTTTCTGTCACTGGTTCGGATCCAGTTGAAGCCCAGATTTTTCGCCATTGTGGCTGTTTTAAATTATCACATCTGCCAAACATTTTATCGGTATTCACCAATAGTCAAACAAAACCGGGAACTGGGGAAACCCTTGCAGTTAAATGGAACGGATTCAAAGTGCAATCCCACGGACCTTAATTTGTCGATCTCTCCGTCTATTTGAATCGACCATCTGTTCAAACTGTACGTCTAGTCAAATGTCGCTGAGCTTGTTTCCAACATCACTTCTGCTGTCCTGACTGATGACGCGCGATAGGCACAAAAAGCAGTTGCTAGTCCGGCCCATTCTTATCCTGCTACTCCACATCTGAACAAAAAAATGGATGGACGCATCTGGCATTGACTGGTGAAGTCGCGAATGATGTCAACAGTGCACAGTTCTCGTCCCACTGCTCTCCTACGCACCCTGAAGCTCAGACGACTTTATCTGTGTTCGAAATAGCAGATGACTCCTTATGCTTTGACCACAACGGAATCCTCAATGTGGCGACTGTGGAAAGTCGGCTTGACTGTTCCTAGGGGCATTAAAGTGAAAAGAAAATTGTACTGCTCTGATCTTGACAGGACCTAGAAGAAACACAACCGACGGTAGTCTCGGAAATGCTATGAAGAACTGAACTGATACAGTCAACCCGAAAACACTTCCTGATCTTTCTAAATAACACGACGTCAAATAGAAAAGCCAGCTGTTTGAGTGATTCAAGCATTTAGCTATCGCTGCTCGTGGTCAACCTTCTCCGTTGTACCATCGAAAGACTGAGATGTTGTTAGATTGAAGAGAATATTTTAACAGGGGAAGCCTGTCTGACAAATCACTTAATACTGAGTAAGTACTATACAAAGTTGAGGGGAGAAAACAAGATGCTCCATGGACAGGAACTATACCGTTTTGCTATGTGACGCAATGTTCGTCATTGACGCGTAATAGACTCAAAATGTTTGGTTAATATGCTGGTCAGGGTAACGTAAGGATTGGGGATTTAAAAGTTGAAGATCTAAAAGTTCCTGGCCGTTTTAACCTGACAACCAAGGTCACGATCATTAGGAGGTTTAGCCCGATGGATTATCTTCCATATGAATCACGATGGGTTACCTTACTTCTGAGGATTCATCACCCAATCGAATTGCATCTTTATTCATATCGGTTTTGTGCACAACCCACTTGCGGAGCACGAATTTCTGTTCCCATTTCTACCGTACCGTTCTCCTCGTGGATGCTCAACAAACAACAACACTGTTCCTCATTCTTAGAGTGGGCCTGCTTCCCGCGGTTGCCTCAGCACCCACTAACAAATGATGGTGTCCCAAAAACAGACAACGGGAACGGTTAACTCTGTACCTTCGGTTTGTATTGTCAGGGCGTGGTGTGCAAGCTTAATCCCGTAGCGCTTGTCGGGGACACTTCACCTGGTATCGTTCCCAAGTTCGGGCCCGCCGTTTGCTCATGTCCTCTTCATCAGGGCTCGAACACGCCACGTGTGTCTGCGCTTGAATTGCATATTATCACATCCAGCTGAGAAATGCTGACTGGAATAACACAGTGTCACCATGTGCGTCACTGGGTTTGGGTATGAAAGTGCAGTGGAAACAGTGCCGACGTCCGGGCCCACGTACGATACATCCCCGACCAGTGAGCCGAATGGAAAAATTCGGAGTCCGGATCAAAAGGCTCATCGAACGGCCCCGTCTTCTAACCGAGTTGGGTAGGGGAACGGGCACAACACATCGCTCAAACCACAAACAGATTTGCTGGCTGTGTGTAAGGGGGTGTGTTTCTGCGCCCCCTTCCGACAAAGTTGTTCGGCCCCGTCAACCCACGGTCCACACTCAGCGCTTGAAAGACAATGGGGGACTGGGAGACAGCGTGCACAGGGGATTGCAGATGGAAAAAGTAAAATTACAATATTCCTCTACCGGATTGTGTCATCGCGACAGATTTCTCACCAAACCATAGAAGCTACATTCATGCATGTAACAGATTTACAAATCACCAAAAGACTGATCAAAGCCTAACCACTTCCCCGCACAATCTGAGGCACGTCATTCTGTTTTTTTGGGTTCATCACGCCATTGACAGACTCTGATGTGACATACTATAGCAGTGTTGCGAATACGGTAAGCGTTGCTTCGTACATCTCAGTTTTTTGGCCTCGTCACTGAGCCGTGTCGTTCCGCGTCCTGTCAACATGTCTTATTTGATCATTTTATTAGTGCCGTGATGAAGGCAACTGGTCGCGTTATCGAGATCGAGATCGGCGTGGACAGCTCGTTCAAAAACGTTGTTCAGGTTGAGGTGCTTTATTCTCTGGAAACCTGCTTCATCCTGAAAAATGTTATATCCGTTTAGCCTGGTTCGACAGAGAACGTTCGCATCATACGGATTTTCGCTTGGTGAATAGGAACTCCGATAACATGTTGATATATGTGAGTACTGATCGAAATTGGGGGGTGGGATGAGGAGCGTAACGCACCCTTTGCAAGTGTTGTGTTTGTTCGCGAACTGACTTCTCTAGGACTGTACAGACTGTAAGCGTGGATGTTTCTGTCGGCGGCTTGCAATCGATACTTTTACTTCACCGAAGACAAGTCGGATTTGAGGCACCTAGGGTGATTAGTTTGATCTATATGTGTGCTTGTGTGTATGTCTGCCTGCCTACAAAGCCGAAAAAAGAATGGATAGAAGACCACAGACACTCAAGTTTCTGAAAAGAAGAGCGGATTAACTGTCAACGACCAGGATGTTGGCCGATGCAGTCATTGACAGAAGTAGAATAAATATACTGATATGACCTACCTGAGCATAACGTACTCGCCGCCTTTTCGCGGACGGTGTACTATGAGTACGTTGGTGACCTACTAGTCCCAAAGGGCCAACGCATTCGCGGCCGCACACATCGCAACGCCATATA
>QNGE01002394.1:0-17506 GCA_008508345.1 Paragonimus westermani
TTTGGCTAACATGATTTGGCTATTTAAAATGACTTCGCGTGAATTAAATGTATCAAACATACGGAATTTTGGGCGAGAAATGTAACATGTGTGCACTTCAGCCAAACTGATAGAAAGCAAGGAATTGGGCAGATACAATGAAATCATATTGTCTGATCCCACGATTGTTTTTATGAGCAATTTATGTGTCATTATGAATAGTAGAACTAATCACTTACAAGCAAATACTGAATTAAAGTCTGTCTTACTGAAAACATGTTGATAGTCTCCTCCATAATCTCCATCTTCCTCCACAGTCTATTCGGGCCATCACTTTCTACACACTAGGAACAATGCTGTGGCCCTCAGTGGTGGCCAATATCTTGCTACTTCTAAGCAGTCTTTCATTTCTATTCGGGTCCTCGTTGTATGCGCCCCCAACAATTGAACGGACGTTGACACACGGCGTGGTGGTCTGAACAGCCTTTGAACTTTCGTCAGTCCTAGTTGAAAATGAACTGTACAAAGCAAATTACCACTTCCGATAATAGATATCATGTTGACCAAACTGAACTGACTCGTTTATAGCTGCATTCTCTTCGCTTGTTCAAAATAAAACGAGCCTTTTTAGTGTTCATTGCATTTCAGTGTTTATTATGTGTGTGCTTCATGTCTTCTTGACCAACCATCGTGTGTCGATCACGAGTTCCACCTAAACCTGTTCCTGTTGATGATAGCTGTAACTTAAATAAATTGAACATCTCGTAACAGTCAGAATTATTTCAGCAATTCATTGTTCTATCCCACAAAAATGCACATCGCATGCTTACACTTGTACAAGATAGCTGATTGTGTGGCTATATCCAACAGGCAGCAGACAGACGATCAGGAAGCGGTCGTGATTTGTCTCTAGTCGAACCTCCCTGATGCGTATCTATGGGGAACTACGCACCTGAATAATTGCTTCACAGTGATTTCTGCTAAACTGACTAGGCTATAAAGTTTTGAAAATGTGTTCTCATCTGCGGTAACGTTTGTGAAAAGATACCGGAAACTCGAGCACAGAGGGCTAGGGATGCAATATGAAACTGATGGTATCCTTCGAGATAGTTCACTGAACAATCAGCGTTTTATGGATGAATAATGTTCATGCAGTCCGACAAAGGGAATGCACCGTTTTCAAGGGACTACTCACAGTGCACGTTGTGGTGTCAATTGACAAGAGGAACTCAGATGATCAGGTCAGCTCACGTAGGTTATATTTTCCAGTGTAGTCACAAGAAGTGCCATGTAGGATCGTCCAGTCGATAACTGTGCGCTCAGGTTAGTGATATTATCCCACTCGCCACTCTGACGATACCAGCTATCCCCAATTTCCTCTTTCGTCAAATAACTACTCGGAAGAGACGATGAGGAGAGAGAGGTCGAGGCATTCAGATGTTGCATTGCATCACGAAGAGGCACGTTCGGCAGCTCGCTCAGGTGATGTCGTTCTGGTGCATCAGCTCGTCGTTGTGCTCTCATTCACAGCTCACACCGACGTGACAGCAAGGAGATAATGGTGACAAACGCGTGCAGATATACGACTAGCGTGACCTCGTCTGCCCCAAACCCCGGTTTGTGTAGGCTGCTCGAAAACCCATGCGTACTTGTGCATCCAGAGTGATAGAGCGTTCATTTGGAATGTCCTACACAAGTCACGTCGTTGTCTGTAAACATGCCCACGACGGACAGAATTGTTTCTCTGGACAGAGAGCACTACTGTTTGGTTGCCTGCCTGTTTCAACGAGGCTGAATGGTCCGAATCAATCATCTCAACTGTGTGATTTTTCTCCTCAGGGTCACCAGGTTTTTGTCACTAATGTACCTGTACTGTCGTATGTGCATCATCAAACATGCTCGAATGAGTTCACTTATCCTCTGTAATTTTGTGGTACATACAGACCAAAGTAGCGGCCGACGCCAAATCGGAAGGTGACAAAGAATCAGAGATTGATTTGTAGTCCGAAGAACAGCGATAGGTTTGAGAACCTATTGCCCGGCGATGCTGGCCAATGCTAACCAGGTGTGTGCTGTATTCCCGGTACATACCAGAGTCAGACAGGAATCAGACACGTGTCAGAGAAGAATAAAGAAGGCCACGCACACACAAACAACAAACTCGATCGTCTACCACTGCAATTTCAGACTGACGACTCTACCACTCTGTTGGTAGGAGAGGGGTTATCATCCGGGAATAACCACAGTCCAATCCATCTAAAGTAATCCTCGAGTGTTGGTCACGTCAGCGACACTGAATGTGTGGCCCGTGGCGAATCGATATCCAGAAGTCGACGGGTGGATTGCGATCGAACACGTCGGTTACTTGGGCGCACAAATTGCACGACATCAATTGCAGGAGGCTGCTTCATTTCACGTTCAACAAAAAATGGATCATGCTGTTTGACAATGAAAAGGTCACACACACACACACTGAATCCTCGGTACCGGCATCCTGTCTCCATTAGTCCCACACTGTGGTTCACCGATGTAGTGCGCAGTAGAAGTTACAAAGCCCAACCTTGTCATAAGTGACACGTTCACAGCACACAATTCAGTCAAACCAGTATAAACTACATTCCCTGATAACCTCAGTAGACAGAACTTCCGCAGAAAAATACGTTTGCACACAACATTAACGTTTCACGCGATGGACACCAATTTCCATGTCAATTGTGTCTCGCACGCTGACAAACTGTCTGTGTTATCTGTCACCATGGTTTTATCTACCAATACTACGTTCTGACGAGTTTGTCGTCCAAACGTAAAAGTTTGTCAGAATAACACGAAACGATTGATTGCCAGCCTGCACAAGCTTCATCCCTATGGGTTTGAATTGGTCTATTTCGTTAAATTTTCTATCCACTCGCTGACCAGCCTGATTGTTGTTACGGACGCTGTGGGGTGAACTGTGTGTGCTGTCGTCAACACGTAATGCTAGACATCAAACACTTGTGGCAATCAGTTAGCACAACTACGTCAGAGCGAACAAAGCTGCAGTCTGAAATCGGGATGTAGACGTAGCTGTTACGTATCATTTTCACACAGCTCAATCAGCCAACACGCACACACATCGTGTCAACCGACTCGCACACACTTGTCCACCAAGTTACAGACCAACGGGGAATCGGTGCCGGCGTTCGTTAACAATAGCAGACGAGGCTCACCCCAGGCACATGCTGGCCCCGTATGTCAGCACTGTTTGTTGGTACGTTTAGTGCGTGAGTCACTGTTGTACACTGCGCGTTATATACCAACTCATTATTTGTGGAGCGGGTGCATAAATGATGGTTGGATGGTAGCATCTATTAGTCATGCAGATGCAACACGACCGCTTCCCTCAGCAATTGGTACAAAAGTTCGGGATAACGGTGTAGCTTCGTGACCGCAAAACAAGTGAAATCCACTTTAATAACTACTATCATTAGTATCACTACCTTAGTCTTTGGAGTATACTCAAACCAGCACTGTGTTCATGATACGGTATTGAACCGGTGGCTATCAAACCCCGACAAAATGGTAGATGGTCGTATCAACCCTGTCTTGTTTCATCAGCACCTGGCACTGTAGAGGTCCGAATTCAACAAACGTGTGTATGTGTCACGATAGTTTTCTAGGCACTTCCGCTGCATTACTAATACTTGGTAACCGATGATCCAACGAAATGAATATCTAACCTTCCGTAACGGTCGCTTTTCATTCATTCCCACATTAAACTCCGCCAAACATTTGTAATCAGCTCACAAACTAGCACTCACCTCCTGTGACCAACAAAGACGTTGAGAGAAGATGCTAACAAAAACATGGTCTCAGTGTACACTAACATGTTGATGGTCAGCCACTGTTACGTTTTGTCGAACCCATTCACACCAGAGAATCCCAGACCTACGATCTGCAAACAGGCATCACAGTCATATTTTTGTTAAATATCACCTAATCCATGAGCCAGCCAACAGCGGGGTTCAGACTATGTGGAAAGGTTGCAATGACCGGTGAAATCAACGTCCAACACATATTTACACGTCATTAGCACGACGCTGCTCCCTTATACGGAACATCACCGAGACATCTGGTGTTGTTTTGGCGAACGCTTTTATCAGTAAGCTACGATTAACTTCGGCCGAGAGAAGTCTGCGAAATCCAAGATGAGAAGACTGAGCAAATACAGACTTTCCTGTCAGTATCTGACTTAGTTTGATCGATTCTATCAGGTGTTGAACAAATCATACCCCAATTCGCCAGAATTGCTTGTCACAGAAGCTCTAATGGATGGAGTGCATAACGCACTGCGTACGTTTCGCATTGTGCACACTGAAAGAGCAACCCGTTGGTGAGCTCGTTTAGAATGCGGGCTCCCATTTTCCGGCTCCAATTCCAGTGCATTTTCACTGGACAGTTTGGTCATCTGATTGATTCGTATTATAGATGAGAGCATTTTGTTTTAATTTTTACTAACGGAACTCTGTAACCTCGATTTGTACTTGGCTGATGTTTGTTGACATTTTCTCGACCTTGAAATCCGATTGTCACAAGTGGCTTCATCAAAACTGTCTACTAAGCGTTACTGAGTGGATGTAAACAAATCCCAAGCAGGTGCGAAGTCAACAGTCGCTGGCGAATGGGTATTCTGGACATCTCATACATTCGACTGGTCAAAACGATGGCCATCTTAATTTCGAATGATTCTGTCGTGTTGTGTGAATAACCTCAATTTCTCCGTACATTGCCTATATACAATATCAGCTTCAACACATTAGTAAAATATTACCTCCAATTCATTATTCTGTTTACTTTCGGTCAGCCGCAATTTTCTATATACTTGTACGAGGACTTCATTTTCGGATAGTTCGATGAATCTAGCCAGCCCTTAGGACCACCTCCCTCTTTCTGTTCACGTAACAAACAGCCCTCTTGTTCGACCAGCAACTCAATTTCCATTAAACTCGTCTCTGACTTACGTTACAGCTTACTTCTTCACACCGCTGGTAAGGATGGATACAGTCCATTTTCGATTGTTAAATTGCATTGGTTACAACCATGAGAGTTCGAAATGGTGCTTCTACTGTTTGTTGGCACTCAACTCGACGCTCCATGACCGATGTCGTCTCTGTGTAGACTCATCATCAGACAAAGATCGTCCGAACCGTATATCAAAATTGTTACCCTTTGGTTTGCTTTAAGAAATAGCGCCCTTCCCAACCGCCCAGTCAACAACTCTTCATCCCCTTCCTATTTTTCTTACTGATGTAACAATGTTTATCTCATATACAAACCCCGTTTTCGGCCCGACTGTTAACTTTATTGGTTACACCTTGTTGGTTACACTGCCTGATGTCTAGTTGATGCCGAGTAATATTCAGCCAACTGGCTTTGTATAGCTGAGATTTCAATGAATAACCCCAATTGCGTTTTGACGTAATCATCTTGTTTATTATTGTACCATTCAGTACATTAGTAGACCATTGTCTCCATTGGCGATTCCAATGTTGCTACATGGATGGGACGGTTTACTACCATCGGTTTAGTAGTTTTTCACGCCAATCATTCGCCCAATCTACATCGATCTTTGAGACACTGAGTTCCCTTTAACCATTTCATCAGAGCAGAAAGAAGACATATATTGCGATATGTTAACATTGGATTTCCAGTAGTCAATGCACAAAGTTGGGACTGGTGCGTCATCGATTGCTAAACACCGTATGACAATAGGTCATCAAGTTGACCCAGTAAAATCATTCAAGATACTGTTACGCAACCGAAATCCGAAGTTACTAGCTTTCTGCGAGGCGATGCTCATTCGAACTTACCAACCGACGTTATGTGTACAGAAGTGGTTGAAACAACCGGTCGGGTTGCCATGGTCATGATTACATAATAAGTGGTGTGCTTGCATGTGTGTAAAGTCCCTGTGTGTCGTTAAATATTTGATGTATATAACTGGCATGTTTTACGTTCGCGACTGATGAGAGTAAATGAAATGTTAACAGATCGCAATATATGTCTTCTTTCTGCTCTGATGAACCACATCGATCTGTCGATGGAATCTGACAATGAGACGTGGCCCTACCGACTACGCACTACTGATCACTTCTTGTGTCGCACACATTGAACAACAGCTTATGCCATCATGGTGCCAGATATCGCACTGAAAATCAAAGTAGTCGATGTACTTCCGTTCTACAGCCTTTCCAACACAAAGAGGTTACAACTACGCGAGCCATTCGCATTCGCAAGATTTCTGATGGTTGCGAACAGTGGTCGTGTTGTTCGGAGCTCAGGTTGATGGTTTTGGTATTGATATGTTCGCCGAGCTTGGCATTTAAGTTGAAAACGTTTCATCACCAAGCGAGGTGACATCATCTGTGCTGAAACATTCACGTATTAATGATGTCACCTCGCCTGGTGATGAAACGTTTGCAACCTAAATGCATTCGCAAGATGTCGCATAGGTCTGGTCAACTTGGACAGAATTTAGCTCAGGACAGATAGTGGGTGGATCACGTCGCTAGACATTAGCAGTGTCTCCAGCTTGAAGGTGAAAACAAAACTGATGACACAATGAGTAGCTGTACTCAGTATGAACGGAGTGTAGGGTACCGAAATCGCCTTTATCTGTTACAGAAACGGTACATACCGGTAATCAAGTTGTCGGATATACTGCCACACATATATGGGTGCGGTAACGCGAATATCAGCGGGACTGAAATCAGTTTTCGTGACTGAAAACTGGTGGATGAATATACGAACCGGAAGAGACCATCGTAAGGGCTGATCCGTATGTGGTGGGTGGACGGATCCAGAATAAGTAGAATGCAAGCTGCTTATGATCAGTTAGGATTGCACGTAACGTAACAAGCAAATTCGTGTATCGTGCACCAATCGTTTGCCTACACAAACTAACCTACAAACGTTCTTCCAGAGCGTGTGTGTACACCCTCAACTCAAAGTTCTACTCATCGATATGCACTCTCAATTTCAGCACACACACACACACACTGCGAACACATCAGAATTCACATTCCTGCGTACCACCAAGCAGGAACACGAAGACGCAAGAACGGCTGAAGACACATTTCTGTTCTACTAGTAACTCAGACTGTTGTTATCACCTAGCCTATATCGGGATGCACTCTGAGTACAATTCCTGAATGCCTTCAGTACTACTGACCGACAAACCGAGATTGTCCAATTAGGAACAGGCCTGTGCAACTTGCACACACATACTTACCAGTTAGTTAGGTGTATCCGATTGAACCACCAATTTGCAACATCAACTGAGCACGGACGGACAATGCGTGCAGATCGAATTGCATTGATTTTGGTCATCATCAGTGTCCTATTCGGAGCCATTCATATCGCACTGAGCATATTTGCAGCCAGTGATGTACACTGGGTTCACAGCACAATTCGTGGAGTGAATGCTGAAACGGGAAGGAATTGGAAAAATCGTACTCGTGGTCTGCTTTCAGAGTGTGTGAACGATGAACCAAGTGAGTACTTACATTGTAAACCTGAATGCAGATTAGTGGACTTCATCGCACCCCTAACTGAATTCACACATAGTGAAAACACCGTCCAAGTCAATCTCACCGAGACTAACAATCAACATACCCAATAGTTTTGTCTGTCGAATTTATGCAAGTACCGATATTCGACAATATCCAATAACCGACCGACCACCTTGTTGATACATCAAAACAATACTGAGATATCCACTGTTCCCAAGTGATTTGCCAACAAGTTTTCCACTGAACATGTCAACCTAGCTTGTTATCAGCGTTTTGATCAGCGCTTCGCTATGCTATCTTGCATAAGACCTCACAAATGTGAGCTTCACTCCGTTTATGTAACCGACTATCAGTTACATCGTCGATTCCTCCATTTACATAGTGGTTCTCTTAAGTAACTAGTGGTTAGCACTGCCTGAGTTCTTGCTTCTCACACGACCGTACCACAGTAATAATCCTTCCGTTCTTATCATACTTACAGATTCCTGTGAATCTCTCGAAAAACCCATAGGAAGAGTGAATGCACATCCACGAGTAGGAGAGATATTCAGTAAGTGTCCATAACTTTTCGGTGATCATGAATGCAAATAGTGTTTACTTCTGTATTGTGTAGATAGGTACAGTAATATTATGCTTAGGATTTGTAAGTTGAAAATAATGAGATTTCCCCCATAAAATCTTGTTCCACATCCGATTCGGTTGTCTTCAAATGAACCACGAAGTTCACATGACAGCTTTAACTGTCCAAATTAGTAATCTGCAGATAATAGCCTGTCTTTCATCCGGAACACACAATACAGTGTATATTCGCTACCAAAATCGTGCTTGAAGATACTACACTAACCCTCTGCTGAAAGTCGCTGGAAGTGAGCATGCAGTTCACGCAGCCATGGCTGAAACATGTGAAATCTCCTAGAAGGAATGCGAACAACGTTCCACTCTGGAGACCACCGCATCACGCTCAGCTCTCGAATGTGCTCTCGCTCGGAAATGAGCATCATCCTATACGGATTCGACAATCAATGAGTGCCCAAATTCAGGCCGCTAAGATTTAAGATCAGTTGGAACCTCGCTTACCACAGACACAGTCGGTAAACAACAAAACCTTGGTTAGCAGCGCACTACAGAAACCTGAGAGAATACCTACCATTCGTCCACAAAGCTTGCTGCGCACTGGCTCGTCTGCTAACGGCTCGCCTTCCACTACGCAAAGCAGTACGTCTACTGAGTCATTCTCTGAAAGTTGATCATAAAAGCAGCAGGTTACTATGTCAACAGGACTTCCATGCAGTCAAGCCTCGTCCACTTCGAAATACACAGCTTAAATGTGTGATCATGGTCGAGTCGAATGAAGTTTTGAAAGCCCACTCAGTCTAAAAGTATGTGAAGGATAATGTGCTTCACAACTTTTCTGGGTGACGCTGCCACAAGTCACAAACTCTGCATAATTGTCATAACATCGCCGAAAAGCCATGTTGACACATCTGCACTCCATCAATCTACAACATGGTCTCACTTGATTCTAGTACATCCTCGGTACTAATGCGACCAATCATTACGACAACAAACACACTAAAAGGATCCCTCCAGTACAAACTTGTGAAACGGTCGAGATCACCGGGATCCAAGCGAAACGCCCCGTGATTGGTAGCAAGCATCATCATCATAGACAGCAACACATCAGTGGTTCACACCAATGCTTAACTGCCACACAACCATGAAGAAACAGCAAACCCTATATAGAAAGAGGGAAGGAAAAAGAAGGGGATGGGAAGGGACCTGACTACTGAAAATGAATACGTCCATATTCAAACATTCAGCATCAAGGTGCCTACACCTTGCAAACAAACAACCGAGCTGCAAGTGAGAGTAAGGCGGTAGTAAGCAGCCCTACACTTGAGTTCAGACAACCTCACCCAAATGAACTAAACATAGGAGCAGTTCGATAAATGTTTTCATTTTCATGCCACCTCTGTTGTTATCGACGCGTTCCGCTGTTCCATCCCTCACCTAGACAGTGCAGCAGAACAAGGACAAATGTGAAAACCTAGTCGAATTCCAATATACTTTTCTAATTTACTAAATACTGACATGTAATCTGGACAAACGTACACACATAGACGATGTATCAGTCAGTACTAGGATGACTCTTCAAATAATCAAAAATATACGCTACAAAATTCAAGGTATCAAAACAGATGACCTTAGCAGCAGACCAGTTGTTCAGGAACAGAGGCCGATACACTATTCAGATTACCAAGTAAAGTTAAGCAAGACCGTATAAAAATCGGGAAGAAAGGAGTGATGTACCCAGTTGTATAATTTCGCGTAAGTATTAGTCGTTCTCGGAAAAATAACTAGAACTTTATCCGAACTGTCTAATAATGATTGCCCATATTAGCTAACGGTCACTTCATATTAGCACCAATGAAAATCAACTTGTACGATACAATGCCGAGCGTCAGTCATTCCAGAAATCACGATCAACCATTCTGTTCACATCATATTCGTCAGTTCCATGGCTTTCCAATCAAACGCTCTTCTGTGTTTCAAGACACATTTTCCAGACTGCTCTCATGACCTGTTGCTAGGGCGTCTACAAATTACCTAATGGAGACCCATCTATGGTCGTCAGTTCCGAGTGGTTTCGAAATCCGTCTACGGTGCCCGTTACTTCCGAGCTTCAGTTTTCGTGTAGTCCGTCCAGAGTGGGTGACCAGAGACTGGTGTGTGTGACCACAATACATTTCAAGGTTTGTCATCTTTAAATTGGCTCATATCGATCGAGGCGCCGTCACTGTAAGAGGGAAGAAAATAACTACATCTGGTCACCTCAGATAGGAATTCACGGGACTGGTCTGAGTGTCTGATCAGGAATCACTGAAATCAACTAAAGGAACCATCTTATGTGTATCAGTCAGAAAAGTGCACACGGATGAACTAAGCTGCAAGAATGTCATCGCATGAGGGATAGCGGTCCCGGTTTATAACGCACAGCAATGATGTCGCATGAATGCATATCAACAGTGTGGGACGTTCAATTAGACACAACGTTGTACAGCTGTGGCAACCAGTGACGAAGGGTTATTTGTTAGTTCTTTGTAAACGAGTAAATCTGTGTGCTGCTCATATGTGACGATAATCTGCTAGTAGGGAAACAAAAGGGTGGTCGTGAATGATCGGTGTCCGCGCTGCCATCACGACTCTGCATGAGGGTGTACAATATGCACTCGCTATATATCTTGAGACAGTATTACGTTCAAGTTGAACGTCACTCACACTTGATCACAGCCTTTGCATTCAGATAGACATTCCAGCCAGCCTCTTTCGAAAAGAAGCGCTGGACTCGAGCTCATCAGTAGTGCACATCCTTGCCACGGCCGCGATTTGAACTCCGGCCATTCCAATCATGAGGCAACCGTGTTGACCACTGCGCCATTGACATCACATTAGGCACGACCGAATTATCATATCTGAACGCTCAACCACAAACTTCGCTCGTGAGCAATGATCAGGTTGCCCGATCGTCACTAGAGGAGACACAGTAACTGTCCTGTTAATTCCAACGGACAACTGACGAGCTCTAATTAGAGCGAAACTCGAGTCTAGTGATCCTTTTCCAAAGAGGCTGGATGGAAAGTCTATTTGAATGCGAACGCTGCGATCAAATGTGAGTGATGTTCAACTTGAAAACAAAACAAATCCCCGAATACTTAGCAGTGTTATGTTACTAATAATAATACCGATTTGGCAGTTATGACTTCTTAGATGAAACCTAATCATGAAGAATCTGTATTATGTGATATTTGTCTCATTTTTACCAATCAGGATTACGAAGATCGACCTACTCGTTGGCCTACGCCTCAGCGGGTCTGGCGTTTGTTGTCTATCTTTTGGGTGGAATACTATTTTTCCTGTTTCGAAAGCAACCCCGCAAACGCCAAATCACCTTACTTCTCACTGGAATTTTCGGGTGGATTGCAGGTATGGTTTTGTGCCTTCTACATCAAGAACCACACTATTACCACACTATTGCATTCTGGTCCGTATCAACCATAGGTACACATATCGACCGACACGGAACAAACCTTACAAGTTGTAAACTCATCTAAGCAGACAGAAATGGTTTCTTTCGAGCAAATGTAATCCACGCGCGATCAATTAAGGGGGATTAGTCTAGAAAAAGGAGATCGACCGAAAACTGACTGAATTTCACACTGTGAAGTAAGGCGACACGCGCACTTGATGAACACTCAATGTTGTATAGCTAATCAACACCGCGTTCCACTACCCTGATGGAAGAAACGAAAATCAACCGGAAACCCTTCCAGATACTTCATAACTGTAAATGTCATGAACCGGAACGCGATGAATGGAGTATGAACATTTTCCAACTTGGCTGTGTCATACCTTGACGAGTGTGGCAAGCTTTGGAAAGGATGAACGGGTACCAGTAAATTTTGACACCAGCCACATACACCACACTGATCGATCTTTCTAACACCGTCCGGATGAAATCGACAGTGAACCAGGTTTACTGTCCGGAACGTTATCTACGGCTCAGTATTCCATGCTACCAGTAACCACACCGTACTCTGTACAGTTGAAAATCATCGGCCAATATATTTCATCTTTTCTCTCCGCTTTCCTAGCCATCGGCATGTATTTCAGTGTGATACTCTTCCTTGAGGTTCGGAACCAAGAAAGCTATACGTTCGTACCGAACGTATCAACATTCCGCGGCGGTTTCAGCAAGGTAACCCATTTTTTGACTACCAAATTACAGGTGATTTCGCTAACATACGGTTGAATGTTAGGTAATTTGTTCACTCAGGAAAGACATTCTCTCCAATTGAGCATTGCATTCTCGCATATCCAGTTGACTGTCATCGTCGAACATAATTCACACTCCATACACACAAAGCTTAGTCAATAGTGTTGTTCCCGAGGCAGAATCTTGTATGCAAAGAACGGATCAGTAAACTTTATCAGCACACTCGTCACGATCTAGAATTACTGAGTCCTGCACTACTGAAGAGAAGTTTCGATCCGAACGGACTAACAACAATCAGATAGTATGTCGGAATTGTAGCCAGATTGGTTCGTGGCTAATGCGACATTCTGCTTGACTGTCAAGTCAACTCTTCCCGATGAATCGTGCACAAACGTATCTCCACAATTCAGCTGGGATATCCTAACGTCGTTTCCCATATTAGCACCGCACACACACACACAGTGGGAAGACGTAAAATACATAAGTAGGTGCTCTCTACTTCACGACAACCGTACCTCATGCAGAATTCATGGCGACGGAACACGGTTGAGGGATGAGAAAATAGTTCACTTACGCCTGGCCTCGTGATCGACGACTTAGAAATCAGTGTGGGATAGTGCACGTATCCCCGCAGAACAGAAAGGAAAATATGTGAAGTGCAGGTGAGCAAAGGTTTGAGAAAACAACAAACTGTCAAGGCGATAGAATGGAAACTTGAACAGAAATCAGAACATGCTGAACAAAAACACCGATCAGTGTCCACGGTAAGATATTCGAAGCAACATCGATTTGCAGAAGTGAACTCGACGGCTAGGCTAGCAGAAGATTGTTCGGTAGCCCAAATGTACGTAGAAACCTTCTACTTAAGGTCACTCACTGATTATCTCATCATGACAGATTCTGGTAGAACGCTTCGGAGTAGATACATCCGAACGTCAAATGAGTGTTATTCGCAAGTTAGGCAGACAATAGGATGTTTTGCCACCAGCGATTAGGCCAAGCAGAAGCATATTCTGCAGCAGGTTGTGCGATTCAGTATGTTGAGATTAAATCCCTTCAGACGTGAAGACTTCACACACGCTTCGCTCAGGCATGTTTGCCAGTGTGCAGGTTCTTGTGGCCGCATATTCATTTGTTAAAATCATCCAACACAACAAACTGTCCTACCAAAACAACACAATAACCACGATCTGTTTACTTACAAACTGGGGTCTTATGACGTGCCATCAATTGGAACTCTACTGGTTCCATGTGAGAAATACGCGTAACAAAAGTGTAACACTGACGGACTACTCAACTTCGCAAGATCAAATAAGCAATATCGATCGCCATTCAGTGACCGCGAAACTAACTAAACGCGCCACTAAATCCACCTCATTTCAAACCATAAACAACATCGCGAAGTGTGACTTCCTTTGATTGCGATCATCTTTCTGTGTGTGCAACTGTGGACAATCAATCAAGTGTGGATGACAACTCCCAGTCCCTTCATCATAGCAGAAAGCAGACATATAGTGCGATAGATTAACATTGCGCTCGCTCTCATCAGTCGGAAACGTAAAACATGCCAGCTATATACTTCAGGCACGCAAGGACAAACAGGAGCGAGACGCGCTTACAACCACATCAAGTCTTATGTGATCACGACCATGGCAACCCGATGGGTTATCTCAACCACTTTTGTGCAAATAACGTCAACATCGCTTCGCAGAAAGCCAATAAGATGGGGGTTCTATCACACATCAGTATCTTGAGTGAGTTGAATGGGTCAACTTGGTGACCGCTTGCTCTGAGATGTTTAACAATCGATGACGTTGGATTCCAAACCCTCAGTGCACCAAGTCGAGGCTGGTGCGTCATCAGTTGTCTCAACCAATTCGGAATGTGTTCGGCGACCGACTGTGATAGTTGTCGATCTGTTCTGCATATGTAAACGTCGCTGCAACTGCAAGTGAACCGGTACACAACATGGGAGACAGAAGAGTTTGACAAACTACTCTCGCGATTGCACGGAACTGGTCTTCTGGTGGTTTGAAATTAGCGCAACTGTGCAGCCGCATACGTTCGAGCCAGAACAGAATTTAATTTGTGCCTTATGTCGTTGGCTAGATGGTCGCCTCTGAATGGTAAGAATAGTATAACACTCTTCTTTTGAGCCGTGGATATGGGCTCAGCGCTCTTCTGCACCGTACTGTGTGCCTCGATGAATGTATCGGGATATCCATTTGATAGTACAGTTTGTCTCAGCAACTCCCGTTCTGTCTACAGTGTGTCTGGTGCACAAATATGCTTAGTTCTATGAAACAGTGTCTTAATCAAACCATGTTTGTATGCAATAGGAGCAGAGCTGGAAAACTGGAGATATTGACCACCCCATGTCGATTTGCGGTTAACTGCACGCTGTAACGAGACATCCACACGTGTAGTAGGGAGCACATCCGAAATAGGTAAACTGTTGTTCGATTCAACTTCGTGATACAAAGACAGGTTGGGGTGAATAGTATTAAGGAAGTTGAAAAACAAATCAAAGAGAGCAACATCAGTGAAAAGTAAGATATCATTAACGTATCGTTTGTACAATAACGATCCAGCTAAGTAATCCGGGACTTGCCGATCACTCATTCCTAAAATGATGTCCCCTAGTGTTGGGCCTAACGGACTAACCACAGCAACACCGTCTATCCGTTTGTAAGCAAGTCCATCAGAGTCGAAACGAATGTTTTGCGTGCATAACAAAATAAGATCTTTGAGGTTTGCAAGTGGAACATCTATATCACAGTTCTGACTGGAGATGAAGCCACACACAAAATCAACTGCCTCATGAGGAGTAACGTTTGTAAAAGGAGAATCAACATCCGTGGAATACATTACTTGGGTAGTCACCGGAGAGATTTCTAAAATTTCAGTCAATTCAAAGGAGTCCTTGGAGCAATGTGGAGATAAACGTTTTCGGACGGGAGCTTAAATGTCCTCAAGCCAACGAGCAACTTTATGGTAGGCAGAATTGTTCACGCACTAGATCGGGCGTACAGATGCAACATCCTTGTGTACTTTTCGTTTCATAACATTGCAGTCAACACGCTTCTTGCAGGAATAATACTCAACGCTTACAACGCTTCCGAGGAAGGGCCACCCGAGGTGACTGAAACGTTGCATATTACAAATTGCTCGTAACGTTGTGTTATTCCCAACCCATTTATTAATAACATGTTAAGCACGACGTCAAATCTGTTCGACTTCACTCGCACCAGATCCGGTGCGCATATCTTACAGACGCCAGAGGTGTTCAAACTATGATCCAAGTAACAGTTAGACCACAACTCTAACATAATAATCGACCGTCGAGCATGAGCCATTAGCAAAGCTAGTGGTTGCAACGGGGTGCCTCCTGGATGGAGCCAAACGTTCGGCTTGCAGCAGGTGTTGATTGTGCTAACTGTAGATCCACCAAGTGAGAACGCACATGTCTTAGTTCACATGCGGTCCACAAATTTTTCATACGGGATCGAATCCATCGTCTCCGTTCGCTAACAAATGACCTGCACTACACTGAGCTGGAGTTGAGTGAACTCGTTTCGGACTGGCTCATTTGCACACAAACTCGGCCAAATAAATGCTTCCAAATACAGTCCAATGATTCACTCACAAAAAAACAAATACCTACAGACCGTGTTGTAGAGCATATTGGAAGGTGGGACGCGTAAGCAATATATCTTACAATAGCAACGGATTGCACGTGTTCACAGCGGCAACAACTGGACAACTAATAAGGACGGAATGACCTTAACGACCGATAACTCGAACCAAAAGCATAGGCAGTTAGGCGAGTCAGGCGAAGGATTCTTGTTAGGGCGAAGGCGGTTCGCTACATCATAGATGCATATAAAATAAACACAATGCACGAATGCATCATCCAGTTTACTTGCGTACAGAATGACATATGTTTGGTAGATATTGCTGATTCAGCAGTCAATTGTCACAATCATTCACATCACCCTTCACATTTCTGTTCGGACAGGAGTTAAAGAAAGCTACACAGGAAACAATGGGCTACGCGTTCAAAGTGGCTATCGCGAGTGCTGCTTCCGGTCACATGGGCAGCTTTCTGATGATGGCAGCCGGCATCTGGGTGTGAGAGACGACGTGCTGGGTAACGCAACAAACCGGCTTGCAAGTATACTTGACAAAAGCTGCTTTTTCTGATCGTTTGTACACAATCGGCTCGCATATGCTGCCTGACTAATCCAGTTCTAATAAATGTGAAACATAACCGATCTATTTTAAATGTACACGAATCTGGTCGGAACGTGGCACTATCGGAGCGCTCAGATGTGCATCCTCAAACACGACCGACTGGACAACCCGTATGAACACAAAATAGACCGCCATGAGTGTCAAACAGAAACACCGCACAAATGAAGCTCAGGCTAATCAAGTGTTACGGGTCACCGTCTACCTACACAGTGATCAACCCTATTGACACCAACCAATTAGATGCATTATACACGGAAATACTCGTTAGTACGTTTGTCGACAACGATACATCGGTGATGCTCAATGGTCACAAGGCCGCCAGAAGGAAGACGGGGAAGGTAAGGGACCTAATTCACTTAAAAACCGTCCAAATTCCATGCACACCATGAAGACACCGGTCAGTTGCAAACGAGGCAAATATCGAATCCGTGTGACATTCGCTGTTCCGCCCCCATTAACCGCGCCCACCTCACAAACAACGTGGACGCCATCTCGTCCGGTGCCCCAGGCTACAACAAATGCATCCAACTCCCGGCTGTGTCCGTCTCTAGAAGTAGGCTGTGTCGATTATAATCATTTGTCACAGCAAGCTCATTCGCACCACATTTGTCTTGTAAATCGACAGACAACAACAGGGAAACAGGGTGTGAAAATTACGCCAATAAAGTTACGAACAAGACTTGTTTTGTGCGCCTGACCATCAGGTTAATTGCAACACAATAAACATGAACATGCCAATTAGACCCAGTGTGAAAATCGCTAACTAACTGCTGGGATCCGTGTGTTTGATGTTGGTTGCGTCAACAGTGTTTCGATTGATGAGTTCGATTGACTGTAAGTGTGGCGATGTTAAACTTCCGCACCTCTTCTGAGTGCAGTCGTCAAGGTTGTGCGATAGCACACTGGTGGTCTTGGTAACGGTCAATATGCGAGATTTTTCCATCTCAAAGTA